>JAAGEH010000411.1:4582614-4621262 GCA_011751065.1 Lasiurus cinereus | reverse complement strand
GAGAGAGAGAGAGAGAGAGAGAGAGAGAGAGAGAGAGAGAGAGAGATTTTTCTCTTATAAAGCCATAGTCCTATTGGATTACGGCCCCACCCTTATTACCTCATTTAACCTTAATTACCACCTAAAACCCTGTCTTCAGATATAGTCACATGGGAGGTCAGGGCTTCAACATGTGAATTTTGAACCCACACCAGGCAGGACTGGTCCATAGCAATAACTTTGCCCAGCTTCCCTGCTCTTCCCGGCCCCCTCCTTTCCCCTGCCAACACTTCACCGATTTATCTGGCTGAATCTTGTAAATACACAATTAGAGATTAATTTGTTTGGCTTCAGGAATTGTTAAAATGTACATGGGCACAGATTTTGGTTGGTGGGCCTCTATGGGAGGTCTTCTGAGAGCAGATAAGGGTTCAAAAAGTAGGTCACTGGGCACCCATAGGTTGGGGATGGGCTCCACCTAGGGGAGAGAAAGAGCACTAAAATGGAAGTCGTTTTTCTCAAAGCAATGTGTCCCATTATTCACTTTGGCAAGACCCATTCAGCTCCTTAGAATCATTTTATCATTTTTGTTTTCAATAATAACCCTTAACACCAAAGACTTGGCTACTTAATCTTGTTTCCTTGGATCTATGAGCAATTTGAAAGACACTGCCTTTTAACGAGTCTAATTGACTGTATACAAAAGAAAGGAGTACAACTTTTCATTCATTTATCCGGCCTTCTCTAACACAAACTTTTTAACAGCCAGAAAATTATGTATAATGACAACAGATGTTTGCAGTAAAGATTATTGTGTTCTTTTCGAATCATCAAAGATTAAATTATCTATGGGGTGATTTTCATATTAACTATGATTTTGATAAAGTCTTGGTTACTGTTTGTTACTAAATGGCAATCCTTTATCAACCAGGATATGTCCACTTGAATTCTTTATCTTCCTCCTTTCCTAGCATCAAAATGGCAAAATGAGCCCTTCTTGTGGCTTGTTATTGCTGGGATCAGCTACTGTGGATAATTAGTTCAGGTAATCAGGACACTATCAGTCTGGCCCATGGCTTTGACCCTTATGTGACCTTTGCTCCGATGGGAACCCACTGATGGTGGTGAGTGCTGGTTCAGTTCTGCTGAGGAAAGTGCATGGAATTCCATCTCCATGCTCCACCAGTGGTGTCAGAGGTTTTCAATCCTGGCCATATATTAGTTTAAGAAATGAAAAAAAAATCAACCTAACACTATTCTGAAATTGGTGTTTATCTTCTTAGACATTTCTTTATAGTTATTCTTTATACTTATTCTATACTAGAAGACTAATGCACAGAATTAGTGCACTTGGGTGGAGGGCCTTCAGCCTGGCCTGTGCCCTCTCACAGTTTGGGAGCCCCAGGATCGATTGCTCCAAAGACACAGGCCCTGACCACCCAGCCAGGGCTCCTTCATGGATCGCCCCTGCAGAGGGAGGCCCACACTACCTACTTCAGTGCTGCTGGCTGGGTAGCCTGGGCCTCCCTCTTTGGGGTGATTGTGGAGCCCCCCGATTGATAAATCACCCAGCCATCTGGTGGCCTGGGCCTCCCTTTGCAGGGCGATCATGGGGCAATGGCCCGGTCCCTGACCAATCGCATCACACTCTCCTTGGATGGCCTGGTGCCAGTGAGTGTCATAGCATGGTCATCTGGAAGGTCATCTGGATGGTCGTTCTGCTGTTAAGTCGATTTGCGTATTATGCTTTTATTACTTTCGCTATGAATATGGCTCTCAAGAGAAAATGCTACTTGCATGCTTTTAAACTTTATATGATAAGTTTTTCAATGTCAAATTCTTCTGCAACTTTCATTTTTAATCAGTTATTTTTGTGAGGTTTTTCCTTGTTGCTACATGTACCTCTAGTTCAATTCTTTTTCTTTGCTCTGTAGTATTTCATTACATAGATAGCTACACTAATAAAAGAGAAACATGCAAATTGACCATCACTTTGCAACATCCACCAGCCAATCAGGAGTGAGTATGCAAATTAACCAGACAAAGATGGAGGCAGCCTCAACCCCCAGCCACTCTGGGGCTCTGGGCAGCACACATGCAGGTGTGGAGTGGCCAGGCGAGGCAGGATGCCTACTATGAGGGGGAAGGTGGGGGCGGAGGAAGCTACAAGAGCTATACTCTGGCTGGAGTGAAGACTGAAGGCTCCAGCTGGAGCGAAGGCCTGGGTCCCGGGTGTCGGAGGAAAACCAGTGCTGGCAGCCAGGGGAAGGAAGGCCTATTGCATACATCTTCATGCAACAGACCTCTAGTATAACACATTTATACATTTTCTGTTGATGGTCACTTAAGTTGTTTTAGATTTTGTTATTAAAAATGGGGTTTCTATAAACAGCCTTGAATGTGTTTTCTTGTACTAATTTAGGAATGTTTCTCCAGGGATTATATCTAAGAATGGAGGTTTTGGATGGCAGGGTACATGCCTCTTCAACTGTATTAGATGTTGCCAGATTACTTCCTAAGCAACAGTGTAAGAATCTACCTGTTGCTCAGTCCACCCAAGTGCACTAATTCTGTGCATTAGTCTTCTAGTATAGAATAAATATAAAGAATAACTATAAAGAAATGTCTATAAAGAAATTGTCCTTGCCAATATAGCATAATCAGACTTTTCAATATAGCTAAAATAAGAACTATGATAAGTACCAGTGATCATTGGCTATTTAGATTTCATCTTTAGCCCAGCTGACATGGCTCAATGGTTGAGTGTCAACCTATGAACCAGGAGGTCATGGTTTCATTCCTGGTCAGGGCATATGCCCAGGGTTGTGGGCTTGATCCCCAATAGGGGGCATGCAGGAAGCAGTCAATCAATGATTCTCTCTCATCATTGATGTTTTTATTTCTCTTTCCTTCTCCCTTCCTCTCTGAAATCAATAAACATATATTGAAAAATAAATAAATTTCAGGTTTTTGGCCCATTTTTTTGGGGGGGGTCAGATCATCTATTTTTTATTGATTTATAGATATTCTTTTTATATTCTGGATATTAATTTTTAGTGATATATGTTATAGATAATATCTCCCAATTTGGGCTTATTTTTTCACTTTTTACAGTGTTTTTTGGTAAAGTTCCTACTTTTAATGTAGCCAAATTTCTTTTTTTTTCTTTTATGTTTTGTACATTTTGTGTTCCTATTTCAAAGCTAGATATGTTTCTATGTTTTCTCCTAAAAGTTTTAAATGTTGGCTTTTGAAATAACTTTAGTCTAATTGGAATTGAGGGAGCAATCTGTGTGTAGTTTTTCCATGTGGAAAACCAGTTATCCCAGCATCCTTTATTGAAGAGCTGATGTTTGCCCTCCTAAACTGCATCTACCTGGCACCTCCTTTGTTATATGTGCCCATATAAGCGTGAATCTGTTTCCACCTCACTCAAATTTGGCTCCTGGCATATTTGTCTAACCCTGAGGGAATACTATATTTGATTGCTGTACCTTTCTAATGAGTCTTGGAGCTGGTAAGTCAAACATCATTTATTGTTCTTTCTCAAATTGTCTTGGCCACTTGCTTTTGCATAAGTACATTAGAATTAGCATACATTTCCATGAAAAACCTTATTAAGATTCTGAGTGAAATTGCTTTGAATTATACATTTTTTCCCCAAAATTACTTGCATATAGATATCTAATTTGTGTCTTGCCAACAGAATGGGAGGTAGGTTACATGTCTTATCCACAGTCGATAGCAGTCAGATCTTTAAAACAAAACAAAACAGAATTTTTTTTATCGTTTTTCCTTTGCTTGAGAAATAATTCAAATACCATAAAATTCACCTGCAATGGTTTTTAGAATATCCACAGGGTTGTATAACCATGACCACTATCTAATTGCAGAACATTTTCATCACCTCACAGAGAAGTCCTAACTCCTTAGCAGTCACTACCTATGTCTTCCTTCTTTCCCCCAGACCCTGGCAACCACTAATCTACTCTGTCTCTATAGATTCGCCTTTCCTGAACATTTTATATAAATGGGATCATATGATGTGTGGCCTTCTGTGTTTGGCTTCTTTCACAAGAGTCTTCCATGTAATGATTCAGAACTCCATTTCTTTTTTCTTTTCTTCATTTTCATCTTTTATGTTTCATTCCATATCTTTTTCTTCATTCCTTCAGTCCTTTAGCCAAGTTTTGTTTTTATTTTTAGTCAAGTCTTTTTAAAAAAATATTTTTACTGATTTCAGAGAGGAAGCGGGGGGGGGAAGATAAAACATCAATAATGAGAAAGAATCATTGATCAACTGCCTCCTGCATGACCCCCTCCACTGGGATTGGAGCCTGAAACCCAGGCATGTACCCTGACTGGAATCAAAGGGTGATCTCTTGGTTCATAGGTCTATGCTCAACCACTGAGCCACACTGGCCAGGCACAGCCAAGTCTTTTGACCTTAAGTCCAGTGCTCTTTTCACAGTTACATATTAAATGAATCAGTAAGTAGAACTTTGTTTCTTCAAGAAGCTAAGGACACAATGAAATTATTACTCATGAGCCTAACAATGAAGTTCTTCAGCCTCACTCCCTGCTGTGCAATAGGCACTTGAACATTGAGCTGAGTGCACCAGATTAGAGCATTAGCATCAAAGTTCTTCAGAAGAAACTTTCCAAACTTTTGCTAAGCACTGTGTCTGAAAAGCTGAATATTGTCTAGGCTGTGAGCTGTGCATCAGATATGCACACTTTTGTAGAAGTAGTTTCTTCCAGTGAACGCCAGGTTACATCAATTGAATGAATGTGTTGTACAGATCTTAGTTTAAAGGAGCTACATAAAGCACCTTATGTAAAGAACCCTTCTCTCTTTAGAAAAGTTCCTATTCAGTTAAGCAAAATTTTGCTGTTAATTGTAACCATGAGCTTGCATTGAACTACGAAGATAAATTAGAATGACTGACACTACAATTTATCAAACCCTGAACTAAATGACACCACTATACACTGAGTGGCCAGATTATTATGATCTCTGAATGCATAATAATCTGGCCATTCAGTGTGTGTGTGTGTGTGTGTGTGTGTGTGTGTGTGTTTGTGACTGTGTGCGTATTAGAGACCCAGTGCATGAATTCGTGCATGGGTGGGGTCCAGCCAGCCTGGCCAGGGGGAGGGGACATGGGAGTTTGGCCGGCCTGCCTGCTGGTTGAACTCCTGGTCGAGGGGACAATTTGCATATTAGCCTTTTACTATATAGGATATACACCGAGTGGCCAGATTATTATGTGTTCAGAGATCATCATCATCTGGCCACTCAGTGCATAGGTTCCTGTGCAAAGCCTGCTGAATCAATTTCATACCACTCCCCAGACTATTCCCATTGAGCAACTAAACCCATATTTGCCAGGATAGTGTTGAGGAGGGAGGAGGAATTAAACACACACACACACACACACACACACACACACACACACACTCATAATTAGTTGATCTGGAACAAACCTCAAGCTATTAGCTTAAATCAAGCCAATAATTCCTTTAGATTTTAACCAGGTATTTTGGAAATTTTTTTTGTAAGGCTTTAAGTTCACTACTCACAAAATTGGTTTTGGGAATAATCCTTTTCCCTTTCCCTGCAAGGAATGACAATGCTGAGTTTCAGTTAATTTTTAGTAGTTTTTCTTTCCCTAGGTCAGTGGTCGGCAAACTGAGGCTCAAGAGCCACATGCGGCTCTTTGGCCCCTTGAGTGTGGCTCTTCCACAAAATACCACAGCCTGGGCGAGTCTATTTTGAAGAAGTGGCATTAGAAGAAGTTTAAGTTTAAAAATTTTGGCTCTCAAAAGAAATTTCAATTGTTGTACTGTTGATATTTGGCTCTGTTGACTGAGTTTGCCAACCACTGCCCTAGGTTTTCAGGTATCATTTCCTGTTTCCCTTTTTTCTTTTTATTTGCCATGAATTTGCCCCTGTTTTCCAATAGTATGTTCAACTCCTTTAAAATTTTTCCATTCATTCATCCATGTATTCTTTTGATACATATTTATAAAGTTCCTATTATGTGTCAGGCACTCTCGTAGGCACTGGAGAATCAACAGTGAAACAAACAGACAAAGATTATTTTCTAGTGGGGAAAGCAAATACAGTGGTACCTCGAGATACGAGTGCCCTAACATACGAGATTTTTGAGATATGAGCTGTTGAGAGAGCGATTTTTTGCTTTGAAATACGAGCAATATTTGAGATAGGAGTCATCGCGCCGATCAGCTGGCTGCACACGACCCACCAGTTTACCGCGACTCGAGTGTCTTATAGTTTCCCACGCTTCAAGGTTACTGGACGAATTAAACTCATATCTCGAGGTACCACTGTAATAAACAAGTGAAATACATATTATGCTAGATGGTAACAGTACTACCTACCAAGAAAAATGAATCGAAGAGACACAGGGAGCATCGAGGGGTTGACATTTTAAATAGCATTTCTCTGAGTCAGTGGTGGCTAACTATGGTCTTGTGGCCCTCCACCTGTTTCTGTAAATAAAGTTATATTGGCACACAGACACACACCTTCTTTTACACATTGTCTATGACTGCTTTCATTCTACAATAGAAGAGCTGAGTAGTTGTGACAGAGACCATGTGGTCTGCAAAGCCTGAAATATTTACTGTTTGGCCTTTTACAGAAAATATTACTTTTTGGCTCTATCCGGAGAAAATGCAGATTTTACATATTTTTAAAATATATTTTTATTGATTTTTCACAGAAAGGGAGGGAAAGGGATAGAAAGCCAGAAACATCGATGAGAGAGAGAGAGAGACATTGATCAGCCGCCTCCTGCATGCCCCCCACTGGGGATGTGCCCGCAACCAATGTACATGCCCTTGACCGGAATCAAACCTGCGACTTTTCAGTCCCCAGGCCGATGCTCTACCCACTGAGCCAAACCGGTTTCGGCAAGATTTTACATATTTTTATAGAATTAGTATTCAGGATGTGCATTTCAGCTTCCAAGGCATTTTCACAAACACTGCCTCATCTGAGTGTTGCAGCGGTGGTGTAAGGCAGGTCTCAGTTGCTGGGAGAGGTTCTCCAGGGCTGCTGACTTGGCATTTAATTCTAGAAGCTGGTGTTTTTGTGTGTTTTTTCAGCTTAATCTCCTATTCCTGAGGATAAATATAAGCCAGCTTTTTAGCACCAGGAGCTTTGGTAGTATACAAAACACAGAAAGGTAATACTGTGGAGGCACCAAGAGTGTGGGCTCTGAAGGTTGGCTAAGTTCAAATCTTGTACCTCTGTCACCTCAGGCAGATTATATAACCTCGGTGCTATGCCTCAGCTTCCTTTTCTCTAAAGCAGTTATAATAGTGTGCCTTCGGGGTAGAGTGGTGACATATCCCAGTTTGCCTGAGGCATCCCTGATTTATGCCAATTTTTCTGCCTTAATAGTGTTTCATTTAATTTTCAGGTACCCTAGTCTGGGCATTAAATTACAAAAGTGCCCTAGGTATGTTGTTGCAGGGATTGAGTTAGTACAAATAAAACACTTAGAATTTTGTCCAACTACAGCCTGCATTTACTGGACGTTGGCTGGCATTTCTTATCTCAATGCCATGCCAACCCATCACTTAATTTTCTTCTGAATCTTCGTCTCATTAAGTCCAGACTGATTCCTGGCTGAAGCAATTTCGCCTGTCTGGGTAAACAGTCCGTCAAAGATCGTTCTTGCAGGGCTCAGTGTCTTCTGTCTGCGGTGCTGATCTCCCACCGAGCATCCTGGAACACTCTCTGACCTCCTGTAGTAGGTCTAGCCTCAGATGTCCTCTTCCCAGATGTCCTCTTTAGTTTTTTAAAAATATATTTTATTGATTTTTTTACAGAGAGGAAGGGAGAGGTATAGAGAGTTAGAAACATCGATGAGAGAGAAACATCGATCAGCTGCCTCCTGCACGCCCCCTACTTGGGATGTGCCCGCAACCAAGGTACATGCCCTTGACCGCAATCGAACCTGGGACCCTTCAGTCCGCAGGCTGATGCTCTATCCACTGAGCCACACCGGTTTCGGCCCTCTTCAATTTTTGAGAGGTGGTTTTCACAGGCCACTTCTCAAAAACTGTCACCACCACCCACACTTTATATCTATTTCCTCGCTTTAGTTTTGTACTTCATACTTGTTACTGATAATGCAGATTCTATTGAGCAGCTAATAATGCTTTAGTATAGTTGTGTTTTGCTGTTACTTGGTAGATTAAAACCCACAAAATTCACTATGCTCCTAAGATTTATATTTCTGGTTTAAAAAATAATGTATTTTTATCATTAGGACTGTAGAAATTACAGAAAACTGCAATGAGATAAATATCATCCACCCATAGTCCCACTCCTGCCCTCAGAGTTGGCATTTTGAACTGTATTAGGAAAACAATTTTATACCAGCTCTAGAGGGAATGTGTTTTCTACTTTAATCATTGAAGATTAGCTAAGTAGCTTATAAGCAAATGAAGATTTCCTCTGTTCTATAATTATTATAATTTTGATTCCTTTAAGATAAACTTTTATCCTCCATGTTTTCATCTGAAACTGGTCTGAGAGAAAATAGCAATGCACTGTCCAGCCTAGTACCATCTCTAGAAGTAAAACAATAATAGTGGAAGAGAAGTTGAATGAAAACTAATGTTCGCCCACTTGGAGTTATGGTTTCTTGGAGTGTTTGCAAAGTCTGACTCCTGCCAATATGAACAACTTAATAGAAATGATCTTGTAGAGACTTCCTATTTGCTGACTTATTTTAATATAAGGTCCACACACTTTTCTTGGTGGCACTTATCACAGTTGCAGTTTTGCATTTCTTTCTGTTAATTTTTGTATTTTGTTAATTTTTGTTCCCCCATAGATGTTAAGTTTCCTGAAGGCAGGGCTTATTTTGCTTTCTAGTGTATCCCCAGTACCTAGCATGAGGCTAGGAATTTGCCTGGCAGCTACTCTGTAGACATTTGTGTCCACACTGGGATAATGTGTGTGAAGGCATCTTGTCTACCATAAATCACTGTACAAATGGAAGTTGCACATTCTTCTTGTGTCATTGTCTCACTGAAGAATATAATTCAGCTCCTTATGTGTTTGCTCCCCAGCCTTATTTAGAATTTATCATTGTTTCACATATTTGTCCATTTACATTTATATTTGTGTGAGCGCCCCACTGTCATGTACAGTCCAGAGGGCACAGTTGTATGTGTCTTGCACACCAGCATGTTCCTAGCCCCACATGTAGTGCCTGGCACATGGTATTTACTCATTAAATATTGATTGAATGGGAAGGCACCTGAGCATGGCAGGCATACTCACCCTCCATGCGGTGGGGCTACACTCCACTTGGGCCAGCGGGGGGGAGGGGTGAGGGGGCAACCCATGTGCAAGGTCCTTGGGTGTGAGAGAATGAACTCCTGAAAGGGGGTGCTGGCTCCTCAAACATCATCCTCACTTTCTCCCCCAGGTCTCAAATGCCTCTAACAAATACCAAAGTCGTTAATTTAACCATGCAGTTGGTTTAAAGTGCCAGTGCCATTTAAGACTGGAAGCTCATTAACGCCTTCACACTCGGGGATCAAGAATAGATATTTGCTACATTTTGGGGGGCATTTGTGATAGGATGGGAATGAGGAGAAGAACACAGTAAAGGGAGGCAGAATAGGGGCTGGGCTAGGGGGGGTGGTCAGAGAGGAAAGGGTACAGAAAGGGTAGTGGGCCCACCGCCTACACAGTGTCTTCTGGAGAAGCACATTCAATTTCACCCACAACCCAGGCACCTGAAGCAAATACTAGTAGCTGAGCACCTGACACACTTGAGAAGTTAATGATGGTGAAAACACTAATAGCTGAGCACTTTTTCTGTACTTACTACGCCTTCATTAGAATTTCCAGACACAAACAGAGGTAAGAAATCTTGAGGTAGAGGTAGAGGCATTTAAATATCTGTGACTACTTCATCCTGAAACTTGTGATTGGCTAAAATTAACTATTGGTCATTCTTATCACAACTCTGTAAAAATATCTCACTACCTTACTACACCTCCCTTTTCTCTGCAACATCCTGTATGTTAAAATGCTTTGGCAATTTTTCCAAAGATTTGGCATTATTACTATAGAAGAAAATCACTTTATAATACTCTTGAATGTGAGTTTTAAGAGTAAAGGTTCGGAGATATTGTACATCCATTTTTACTTGCATGAGCACACTACAGCTTTATTCAGATAGGATCATTTTTAAGTTAAGTACTGTTTTTCAATCTATATTTCTAACTATGATGCTGATAATTACTATTTATTGAGCATTTGCTATGTGCAAGGACTTGTTTTAGGCATATCATATGGATTGATATATTGATGTGTACCAATAATTGGGAGGTGGACAGTATTGATATTATCTCCATTTTACAGATGGAGAAACTAAGGCACACAGAGAGTTCAAGGTCAAACTACCTGGTGCACACAGAGAAACTGAGTTACTTGCCCGAGGTTTTAGGGCCAGCAAATGGCAAAGCCAGAATTCAAAGGCAGGGACTTACGCTCCTTGAAACGCTCTGCCATTTGCTTTATGATTGGGTGTAGCAACCTTTATTTCCTGTGGTTAATACTTATTGACAATTCACAAGGAGTTAGGAAATTATTGAATATTACTTTCTGAAGAATTCCACTAGCTCTAACCCGACTGTCCCATTTTGGTCCATTTCCTTTCAACCCACCTCTTCCCAATGGGAAGCCAGGAGACTAACAGAAAGATTCTGTTTTATATTCACCCTACACTTTTTTTTTTTTACTATAAAAATGTTCATCCATCCCTGAGACTAACCCTATGTGACATTATACTTCAGATGAGAGAAATAATGTTATTATTTTCCTTGGCGTTGTATTTATCATTCTAGTTGAGCCATTAGTGTCACTAGTTGAATGTTTTTTTAGTATATACTTAGCAAAGTGTGGATTGTTGGCAAAAGGACTTGTAGGAACTGCTTCTGGAGAGTGGTCTTTTCTACTATAAGTTTGCTGACCCTTCTGAGAGTTCAAGGTCAAACTACCTGGTGCACACATAATACCACACTACTTTCCTTGCAGTGTATTAAAGTGAGTTACACACTTTGTACCAGGCGGGCCCAGTGCACCTCATAGTTCATGCAGATTTGGGGGTCTGGTGGCAAGAGATTAGCTGTGGGAGTTATTTCACTCCTGTGGTCTTCTCCCATTTCCCAGAACTCTCTGGGGAGTTGGAATCTTACCGCATGGGGGGAAAAATAATACTCCCACACTAGTTGGAGCACCTCCGTTTTGGAAAAATCATTTCAGAAAATACTGCAAAGCCACCCATGCTGCATCAGTGCTGGAGGGAGTCGTTTAGGAAAAGGCAGGATCCAGACACTCGTGGGAGGTAGGATTTTATGGGCTATTTGTGTGTCTAGTTCTGCAGTTTTCAGAGGACTCCTCTGGGGTTGTCAATGAAAATCATTGAGTTTGTCAAGTTGTTGTTTGCCAGGTATCCTGGAAAAACACACTGACAAATCTCAGCACTGGGCGGGTCAACGAGGAGAGTTCTAAAAACAGAAAGTGGATGGCCCTGCGCTGGCGAGGCCAGGGCTTGGTGCCTCGGCCACATTCTCCGGTGAGAGAGGAATTTCCATCATCAGAGGCTTTCCCCACCCTACTTCACACCATCCCGTCTGCAAAAATAACCCCACTTCCGGTGGAGCCAAGTAGTCACTTGAAGACAACGTAAGCAAAAGGGGAAGGCCATGTTGATGCTTTAAGTAAGAGAACATCCTTATGAGGGAGGAAAAATAATCAAATGAGCAGGCCAGTTAGCAGCTGGGAGATTTTCCTGGATATAGGAGAACTGCTTGGAATGGCAATGCAGAAAAGCTGAGCAGACCTATAACGTAGGCAAAACCCCTCCTTGGGAGTATCTTCCTCATCCCTCCCCCGTTGCCCTCTTGAGCTAAGAGCAGGATACCATCTTAGCGCTCCCACGTGGTCCAGGCCTGACTCCATTGAACCCTCCTCAATCGTCCTTGCCTGGAGTCTCCCTCCTCACAATCAAAGCTGGTCTGATTGTTTAAGTCAAACTCACCTGTTAATGATCAATGTAACTGAAATTTGTATTCTTTAATGAGTTGCAATACCTTACCAAAAATAAGCCTTGAGAAGAGGTCTTTTATGTATCTCAAAAATTAAGAGCTTTCAGAGTAGGAGATAAGTCCTTCTCCACACAAGCTTTAATAGGCTTTCTAGGTCACCATCTTCTCCTTCAGTCCCTCTGATGTAGAACATATTTCTATGCCCTCTATCTCACAAACACACAGAAGATAGAATCAGCTACTCCTATCTACTCCTATCTTTGTGTCCTCAAAGCAGGTTCTTATGATTATGAGCACATTTTATAACACCATCCATCCACACGTAGGACTTGACCAGAGATGTTATTTTTCGGAGAGAAAGAGAGAAGGGGGGGGGGGAGGGAAAGGGAGAGAAGAAAGAGAAGCATTGATATGAAGGAGAAACATTGATTGGTTGCCTCCCACATATGCCCCAACTGGGGATTGAACCTGCAACCTGGGCATGTGCCTTGACAGGGAATTGAACTGGTTACCTTTCAATGTCACGCCCATTCATTTACATTTTTGTCTATGGCTGTATTGCTAGTGGCAGAGTTGAGCAGTTGCAGCAAAGGTCTCACAGCCTTCAAAGCTGGAAATATTTATTATCTAACCCTTCACAGATAAAGTTTGCTGACTCCTGGTGCAAAGGGAAAATTGACTTGTATAATTATTTTGAATCTTCCTTCTTTTTGGAACTTTAATTTCCATAACATTTCAGTAGATCTTCATGTGTGTAACATGACATAAACAAATCTATAGTCTCCCTTTCCTTGACTATGCCTCTTAGTTTGGATTTTTGTTTTAATGATTGCTCAGACCTTCAGAACAATGTCTGACAGCAGAGAGAAGAAATCCCAAGTTGGAACCACACTTTCACTCTGTCCCCCTCTAATCCATTTTCCACTCGACTGCTAGAACAATCTTGTCAAAATGTGAACACATCACTCAGTTTAAAACCCTTTTGATGGCTTTTCTTTGCTCTCAGAACAAGACACAAATCTTCACCTTGACCACCAAGCCCCAGTATGAGTTGAGCCTTGCTTGCTCCTTCAGCCTAATTTCTCAGAGTGCTTTCCTTACCCCTCTGTGTCCTGTTCACTCTGGCCTTTTTTTTTTTTTTAGTTCCTTACATGCGCTGGACTCCCTCCCACCACAGTGCCTTTGCACATACTGCTTCCTCTTCTCAGTATGGTCTTTCCCTGCCTCTTTGCTGTGACTCGGTAGGTCAAATCCCACTGTGTTCACTCAGAGGTCCACACACTTTTCTTGGTGGCACTTATCACAGTTGCAGTTTTGCATTTCTTTCTGTTAATTTTTGTATCACATCTTTGTTCCCCCATAGATGTTAAGTTTCCTGAAGGCAGGGCTTATTTTGCTTTCTAGTGTATCCCCAGTACCTAGCATGAGGCTAGGAATTTGCCTGGCAGCTACTCTGTAGATATTTGTGTCCACACTGGGATAATGTGTGTGAAGGCATCTTGTCTACCATAAATCACTGTACAAATGGAAGGCATTATTCCTATCAAGAACAGGTGAGGAGAAAAATAATTCTCTTCAAACAGGGAGTCTCTATAAACAGAACATAGAAAGGGAGACACTGAAAAAAAAAACACGTTTGAGGCAAAAGACTTTTCCTCTGCCAGAAAACTGCATTGAGAAATGGAGGAAAATCTTAGAGATGTACTCCAGAGGGTATACTTCTGATTTTCATTTGTTGAGGGAAGCCTGTAAAATCTCTGTCCACCTGACATTTTGGGGTTGCGTTTCAAAATACATTTATACATGTACATATAAAGAAGAAAACTTCTCCAGGGCATTCTGAGGGAAAGAGAGTCCCATTTAAAAATCAGATAAAAAATGAACATTTATTCAACCCCGAAACCTAAATTGACCTTTCTAAACATTAATGTTGTAACCACAAATGGCAGGTTCTAGGACATGAGGTAAAAGTAAGCTTTTTAAAAGTCTGAAAAAAAAAAACATCATTCAGGGGAAAAATAAGTTAGAATGGGGATAAAGTACACTCTAAATATGGGAGAGGAAGAAAAGCATCTTAAGAAATGACCTTCTTTCTGGCTTCTGAGTTATATTGAGCGATTTGATGTCATTAGCAAGATGAGCCTATTGATTTTCTTTTATTCGTGTAGTAAACAAATGGAAAGCTAAGCGTTTTACCACTCACGGTGGATTGTTTCCTATAGTTATAAATCCATTTTCTGCTCAAGTAGCCTGAGCAGCCACGCAAGAGAAGAGGTATACTCCTTAACCCTTGGGTATTTGGCTTAAAAAGTCCATGTTCTTATTATACGTCTCCTCTGGTGGCAAGGAGCAGAGGGTTTGGCTAGAGTATACCTCAGTGGTCCATTCAATAGGTCACAGTGACAAATGACTCTCCCAGGGAGATAATCACCAGCAAATGCCTACATATGGGCTGCCAACTGCCAAGAGTCAACACTGTGACCTTCTGGTCCTCAGAGATACCTTGCTGAATCACCTCATGAGCAGGGCCCTTAGATCATGCAAGGTGTGCAGAATCTGCTTATATGGGCTTCAGAGGGCGTAGGTTAGAAGAAAATGAGGCAAACTTTGAATTAGAACTAGCCCAGGCTAGTTCTTGTACCCAATGTCTTATACCCAGTGGGCTCTTAAATGGGTACTTGTAGTTATGGTAGAAGGACAGAAAGGAAGCAAGAGGCATCAGGGGGAGAGGCAGGGATGAAGAGTAGATGGAGAGGAAGAGAAACAGAAGAGAGAGGAAGAGAAAAGTATACAAGTTAGCTTTTTCTGGTGAAGCAAAACACCCCAAATTTGGGGGCTTAAATAAAGCCATCTCCATCTCATGAGTTCCCAATTCTGGAGCCTGCAATCTGGGCTGGGCTCAGCTGGATGGTCCTGATGCTCTCAGTTGGGCTCACTCAGGCGCCTTTAGTCAGTGGCCAGTCAGTAGGGGGTTGGCCCAGGGATGATGACTGGACATGTGCCGTCCACCATCTGTCAGGCCAGCTCCGGCTTGTTTGCATGCTTACATGGTGGCTTGAGGTTCCAGAAGCAGCAAGAGAGCAAACTTGCACGTACAAACATTTTGTAAACTAGTGCTGGTATCACATTTGCTAACGTCCCATGGGGCAAAGCGATTGGCAAGGCCGGCCCACATTAGGGGGTGGAGAAAAAGACCACCTTTTGATAAGTACAGCTGCAGTCACATTGCATGTGGACAGGCATACGGGGACAGGGAGCATTTACGGCCATTTTTGTAATCCACCACAAAAGGGAAAAGGCTAGTAACTTCTTATGCTGGAAAAGTTGACTGAGACACACCCGTGTAGAGGTTAAATATGAGGCTCTCACATGGAATTTAAAAATGATATCAATAAATCACCAAGTGCCTATCTTCCATAGCTTATCTGTCACATAGGGCTAGGTAATAGTGTAACTTCTTACTCATTTCCAGTGGGAACAATCAAAACTTTATGGGTAAAAGTTTCCTCGTCTTTGTCTCCCTGGATTGGACTAAGAAGCAGTTAAGTGTTTAGTACATCTCAAGTGGCAAATAAATTTGGAAACAGAAAAATTTGAATGCACCAGCCTTCATTTCTAGCCCAAGTGTCAAATATACAACAGAAACTTAACAAAGGAAAAACTGACATGGTGGTTTTATTAGTTATGGTGGGGCCCATCTTCCTCGTACAATTGTTTGTTTCTTTTTCATATGTGTATTTTTTTAGTGTATTTTATTTCATTATTGAAAATACAATCTCAAAACAGCTTAGAGGAAAATGCTCAGTATTTGTTGCTTCCCAGTGGAAAGAGAAGCTCAGAGTTAATTAGAAAATTATCAAGCGTGGACATTGAGGTGGATTTAAGGTTGTGGTGATTACCTAAATTCGGTTTTCCTGATAAAGTGTTTTCATACAAATGGGAGAAAGTTTACCTCTAGTTGACTTTGTATGAATACGGCTTAATGTAAACTTGCATTTTTGTGAAATAGCAAATTAATGCTCTGAGAAGGAATTAATTGGTATGTTCTTGTACGTGCACTTACTTTTAAGGGGGTGACTATTTAGACCCTAAAGAAACTCATGCTCTTTTGAAACACCTTTACTTCCAACAGGTAGGGTGGAGGGCTGTGGTTGCCTCACTAGAGGGGCTAGGTCTGTTGATTAGGGAGACATTCAAAGTGGATTTCTCACCAGGTACTCTTTAATACCGTTCCCTCTTCTTCAGCTCTGGGCAGAGGTAACCAGCAGCATTCTAGTCCCTGGAGTATGTTTGGCAAGTCTCAAGCTAGGTAAGGGGAGGGAAGGGAAAGATGGGAAGTGTAGGGTGAAAGAGAGGAGAAGAAGGGAAGAGACAAACAGAAGACAGGAGAGAGGGGAGGAGAGAAAATAAAGCTTTCATTGCCGCAGAAAAACAGCCTGGTACCAACAGTCGCAAGAGGTCTACCAGCTGTTTTTCCTGGCCTGGTTCATTCCACCTCAGCATGCAGCCTTGCCAGTGATTAATATGTCATCTTTTTGATGTCTCAGAAAGCAATTCCAAAAGCTCTCTCAGTCACTTCTACAGTATCATAATGATCAATACCATTACATTCTTCCTGCTGTTTAATAAATCCCCTGGGCTGTGGTTTAAACCACCTTTTAGACACCATCTCTGCGCATAGTAGAGACAGAGTATGTCTGGTTACCATTTTCTTTCTGTGAGCGCCTTGTATACATAGTGGATATTATTCATAATCCATCACAACCTCCAGCTGGAGAGTGGATTTTTCCCAGTCTGTTCACAGACTATATTTTTAATATGTTCCATCAGGTTTCTGCTCCACACCTCCATGGTTCCTTCTGGCCAGCGTTCGTTTTGCTCTTTATGCTTCAGCAACATCAAACTGATTCTGAGCCATGCCCACTTAATGCCAGCCTCTGGCTCCATGTCTTGGTTTAGGCCATTTCCTCGCTTTGGAATGCCCTTTTCCATTTCTTCACACAGAGAGAGCTGCGCATCATTTAGGAGGCAGCATAACCGTTACCTCCTTGAGGAAATTTTCCTGGATGCATTTCCCTCCACTGGATTAGGTGTCCTTCCTTAGAGCTCCCCTTATACCTGTGACAGATCTCACAGCTGGTTCATCTGCCACTTCCCCAGGCCTGGCATTCTGGATTCAGACTCTAATGGTCCTCGTGGCCAAATGCCCTTGTGCAGAGCGCAACCTGCACAACCATACAGTGTGGCCATGTTTTTGGGACATAGGCATTCAGTAAGTGTTCGTTGAATGAATTAGCTTCGGTTTTCCAGAGTCATCTCACAGTTTAACTCCTCTTGAATCATGGCATCCAGAACTGAACAAACCATTGTGTGTAGGTAAAGATCCTATTAATCAGGGTCTCATTAGTAATGGGGCCGTCACCAAGTTCTAGAGCCACACTTATTTGTTCCTCAGTGGCATACCTACCACTCTACAGTCGAGAACCTGCATATCCCCAACCATTCCCTGTATACGTCCACAAGCCTAACCCTCACCATCATTTCTATCTGTGCAATCTGCTTTGCCCACCATTGTGGAGAAGTTTCTCTTTGCGTATCTCTGTCCCCATTCCCAGTTTTTCAAGGCCTCATTTTCTTCTGGTCCTTTCTTCTATGGTATCGGTGTTATTGCCAGGAACTAGGAGAGATTCTGCTCCTTACTGTGGGCCACTAATTAATCATCAGGTTCTGAGTGAAGTGGGGAGCCCTCCAGGATGCTGCCTGCCACTGGGTTTGTCTTTGGTTGATCCTGAGGCCAGAATCACTTGACCCCAAGGCAGTGGGACAAATGCCTGTGGCTGCTGCTACCGGTGTATTTTGCTCAGTGTTTGGTTCATTATCCCCTGGATATATGGGCCCCGTAGCTGACACCCAGGGCTTCTGCGCAGGCCTCTGAGCCCAGGAGTTCTGCTTCTTGCCTACAGCTTTTCTGAGAGCCTCCTCTATACTGGAGAGCTCTGAGTACATAGAGATTCCATTTTCTCCCCACCCAAACCACTTGTACAGTCTACTTGTCCCCCCCTCCCCCTTCAGCTTTTTTTTTTTCTTCTGGTCCTGCTGGTATTGCCCTGGGTGTTAGCCAGCTAGGTAAATAGAGGAAATTGGATGCCTTTCTAGCCTCCCTGATGTCATCCTTTGTGGCAGTCCGCAACTGGGGGGGGGGAGGTTGCAGTTAATCCTAGCAGTTGGTTAGTTTGTCGGACTTCTCTGAGAAGCTTCTCTGTTCCTTGCCATGTCTTACATAAGTCCATATGGTTCCTTTTTGGACTTGCCCTTTTCTTTCAATGATGTCAGAAATCCAAACATTGGCAGTGACTATGTTTTGTTACTGGAGTGCCGGTGCTGATTGGATCCTGATTCCTGGTCAGTTTTTTAGGAGATGCAGGTTGGGGGCGGGGGGGAACGGTGTGCGGTGGTGACGGTGACCAGTTGGTGGGCGTGGGAGGCTGAAGGATGTATAGCTCTTTAATGAAGTTTGGACCTCTGTGCCCATCAGGCATTTTCACAGCATTGCTTTTGACGTTCTTTTCCACAACTTGCTCGAGTGAGTTCTTCCTCCTCGACTGGAAAGCTGGTTTTTGGCTCTGACACCAGAAATCCTAGGGCTCTCAATGGAGCCTTTCTAATTGGGTTAGAGCGGGGGCCAGGGAGATGGCATCGGCTGAGCAAGTGATGGCATGGCCTCCCAGTGAGCCTCTCTCTGAGCCTGATTTAGGAGCTCCCTTTGGAGAAGCTGAATGGTGTGGCTCCTCCTTTGTTCTGCTTTCCTCTGCTAGAAGAAATATACTTAATTGTATAAGATGTGAATACATATCTGTGCTCCGTGGAGGAAAAATTGGGCTTAATCCTTTTCTCCATAACACTGTGGAGGCCTCCACACTATCTGTGGAGGCCTGATGGGTTTCCTTCAAGGCTTTTTTGGATACAGTCACCATTGTCACTATATAAATAAGCATACCATATATATATATATATATAGTTTTGTTTAACATACTCTCACATATTTTAAGAAACTTGATTTTTTTCATAAGTACTGACAATCTCTATATGTCAATACATATAGGCCAACTTCATTTTTAAAGAATTCAGTATATTCCATAATGTGGATAGACCATCATTCATGTAACTGTTCATCTACTGATGGATACGTAGGCTTTCTTTCTCCTCACTTCAAGTTGCAATGACAATGTTGGTATATTTTTGTGTATACGTGTCAATATTTCTATAGAGACCATCTTTGCAATTAGAATTCTTATAAAAAAAAGTATGCACATTTAAAGTTTTGAAACATAGCTAAACTATTCCCTCAAAGTTTACATTTATACCAATAGTGTGTGTAAGGCTTCGTTTTCTCACATGCTCTCAAACTTTGGATACTAGCAAGCTTTTAATATTTTTTCATCTAGAGGGCAACACATTTCATTGTTACTTGCCTATTTTTCTACTTGAAAGTGTTCCAAAGGATCAAAGAGAGTCTTGTGTTGTTTATTAATAAACTAGATAATGGGGAAATATTGAGTGGTTATCAATAAGGTTTTGGAAGAGGCAATGTGCTTGAGTTGTGAAATTTCATCAAAAATATCTTTGTAGAAAATCCTTATTCACACAAATGTGGAGTGAAATTATTTCTGTATTCAAGTCACAGTTGATTAGTTTGTTTGATTATTTTAATGTTTTTCAGTTGTTCATTCTACATTCGTTCTACATTGAGCACTGGGACATGTGTTTGTAATTTGTTCATCCTAGAACAGGACAACATGCTTGGCCTTCGTTTTTGTCTTCTTTAAACATTGCTTAATGAAGTTTCTCTGGCATATTGGACTTTAATCTACTAAGAACTGCTCCTTTTGTTTCTCTTAAAGAACACATTGTGATCAATAGAAACTCACCATGACTCCTTATTTCTTCTTGGAATTTATATTCTGGATTCCTCCTTGAGCGTTGAACTTTTGTCATTAACAGTCTATTGACTGAAGCCAGGTCAGTTGGTTCCAAGATCACCCTGGAGATGGTTTCTTCTTGCAAATCTTGATTTAAAAATTATTATGTTTCTATTTAACATGAGAGGACACCATTGTGTGATGCTCTTGACGGAGCCTGAGACTGAGCAATAATATAATGCTACTAAAACGTTAACAAGGTCAGCCCCCAAACTGGCTTTGATTTGTTTTCCAATTTGTAATTTTTCTTTAAGAGCAGGGTTTGCATCCTCTGTTTCTTTTGTAACTCTGCTGCCAAGTTCAAGCCTTGGTATATAGCAGGAGGCTCTGTACAGCCTCTGCTAGATGTGCTGACTGTAGTATTGAAGCATTATGGTACTAAGAAGGTCCACTTTCCATTCATCTACTTTTTTTCTCTTCATTTTCAGATTTGTGCAGAATTTCTCCATCTTTTCTTCTGAACTTCCTGTCAGGTAAGTGAGGCTATTTCTAAGAGGTAATGTAGAAATAACGAACTGTTTGGTTGTTGTTGTTGTTTTCTCTTTCAAATTACTCTCCTTCATTCCAAATCCTCACCCCTTAACTGCTGTATTCGTTTTTGTTTTGTTTTTAACTCCTCACTCCCACCCACTTGGGGCCTTCTTCTCTTCAGACATTTTCTTTTCCTTGGGGATTTCAAAGCAGAACCATATCTTTTCTGTAATCCCACTGTTTTTATAGGTACAGATTTTGAAATGACATAGTTCAGTAAAATCTAGGGATGGAGAGTGATCATTTACTAGTACATAGAACTCTTAGGGATTTTGTTTCACTGTTTCCTCTTTCTTTCTCTCTGAACTAGCTTCCTTATTTCCAACAGCTTTTCTCCTGTTTTGAAATAAAGTATTGAAATGTCCTCTCTCTTACCTAAAGTAAGCAGCTTCCAAAGGCTCCTCCCAACCAGATTTCTGCTCCTAGTTCCCTTCAACATAGAAATTCTGAAGCCACTATTGACCTATACTTCCTGTTCCTTTGAGACTCATAAATAGCGGTTATTGCTGGGACTTCATTGGTATAAATAATAGCAAT
The DNA here is from genome assembly GCA_011751065.1 of Lasiurus cinereus. Lineage (NCBI taxonomy): Eukaryota > Metazoa > Chordata > Mammalia > Chiroptera > Vespertilionidae > Lasiurus > Lasiurus cinereus. The sequence continues at coordinate 4,600,128 of JAAGEH010000411.1, read as the reverse complement.
CTTATAACAATACAAATACTTACTATAATTATTCTAAATTATAATTATCCTATTATAATACTATATAATAAAAGCATAATATGCTAATGATACGCTAAGGCTGATGGTCAGCCATTGCTGTTTGCTCTGCCCTGATGATTCCCTGAGACCCCACCCCTCCCAATTTACAATTCTACCCAAGCTATGCCCAGAGGCTTTTGCATATGAATGGCCTGGCCTTCTGCAATCTAAAAGTACCTAACAAACTGCAGCTGGGTCAGAGAGCCCCAGAACTTCCAAAATAAGACCCAAGGCCAGACAGCAGCTTGCAGTGCTTCACAGTTGGGTCTCATGGGCACCTCCAAACCCCAAACAAAGAGAAGAACCTGCAGATCTCTCTGTAACTCCTGCTGGGTGGCCTCAGGCAGTCACTGATTTGCACTTCCTTGGATATCCAAGAGCCAGTACACCCAGTGGTCAGAGTGAGACCATCCAGATTACAAGTCTTCAGATTCATAAGTGACACACTCAAGGGGAAGACTCAGTGAGTGCCAAAGCCCCACTGAAGCAAGTCTTGCCCCATAAGGGTGTCTCCAGCACAGAAGTTCTCCCAGCATAGACACAACTGATCCTCACAGCCAATTGGCCTGGAGGTCAATTCCTCCCAGTGACACTAACAACAATCAAGGCTTAACTACAACAAGACTGTGCACACAGCCCACAAAGGGGTATACCAACAATGTCCACCTCAGGTAATTGGAGAGGCTGACCTATTGGGCCCTATAGGACACCTAGCACACCACCTAGCACAAAGCCACTCTATCAACTCAGAGAAGCAGCCAAAATGCAGAGATAAAGAAACAGATCACAAATGAAAGAAATGGAGGAAAGCAAATGACTGGATATAGAGTTCAAAACCATGGTTATAAGGTTCCTCAAGAATCTTCTAGAAACATCTGAGAAATTTAGTGAGACTCCCAAAGATATGAAAAAGGACCAACTAGAAATGAAGCATACAATGATTGAAATAAAGACTAATATACAGAGATCCTACAGCAGACTAGAGGATGGCAAGAATCAAGTCAAAGATGTGAAATATGAAGAAGCAAAGAACACCCAACCAGAAAAGCAAAAAGAATCCAAAAATATGAAGATAGTGCAAGGAGCCTCTGGGACAACTTCAAGTGTACCAACATCAGAATTATGGGGGTGCCAGAAGAAGAGAGAGAGCAAGATACTGAAAACCTATTTGAAGAAATAATGACTGAAAACTTCCCCAACCTGGTGAAAGAAATAGACTTACATGTCCAGGAAGTGCATAGAACTCTAAACAAAAGGAATCCAAAGATGACCACACCAAGACACATCATAATTAAAATACCAAGAGCAAAAGACAAAGAGAGAATATTAAAAGCAGCAAGAGAAAAACAGTTAGTTACCTACAAGGGAGCACCCATATGATTGTCGGCTGATTTCTCAACAGAAACTATGCAGGCCAGAGGGAGTGGCAAGAAATATTCAAAGTGATGAATAGCAAGAACCTACAACCAAGATTGCTCTACCCAGCAAATCTATCATTTAGAATTGAAGATCAAATAAATAACTTCACAGATAAGAAAAAGCTAAAGGAGTTCATCACCACCAAACCAGCATTATATGAAGTGCTGAAGGGTATTCTTTAAGAAGAGGAAGAATAAAAAGGTAAAGATAAAAATTATGACCAACAAAGTTACACAAATACAGATCTATCAACAAGTGAATTCAAAAATCAAGTTAATAAAAATCTGATGAACAGAATAAACTGGTGAATATAATAGAATCAGGGGCATAGAAAGGGAGTGGACTGACAATTCTCAGGGGGGAAGGAGTGTGGGGTGTGGGAAGAGACTGGACAAAAATCATACACCTATTGATGAAGACAGTGTGTGGGGGGGAGTAGGGGGTAAGGGCAGAGGGTGGGGTGGGAACCGGGTGGAGGCGAAAAAAGAGGAACAACTGTAATAATCTGAACAAAAAAGATTTATTTTTTTTAAATCTATTTAAAAAATAGATATTGGTTATTTCCTTGTCAGGTTCTGAAGATGAATGACTGTAGAAAATAATTCTAAAATCTATTTACATTTAGCCCAGGAGTGTACTGTAAACTTGTCTTTTAATTCTGTTTGCATTAATATTTCTTAATTATACCAGGACCTTCAATATGTTTATTACCTCATTTCATCTCTACAGGAACCTTATGAGGTAGATCCAGTCATGACCTCCCCTGTTTCTGATAAAGAATTTAGGTCCAGAGAGGTTAAGGAACAGGCCAAGGTTACACTGTAAGTGGTGGAGCTTGGATTTGAAGAAAGGCATGTGGCTCTACCATTCATGCTCTTGTATCCTAGGCTATTCTGCTTGTTTGTGTGGTTGAACACATTTACTATGAACTTTGGGAGAGGATCCTGAGGAGTGAAGGGGGAGAGATAAAGTAGGCTTTCATTTTGCCTTGGGTAATTCACACATGGGTAACCATGAGGATGGTAGATCGCAAGTAGGGGAAATTTGGAGATAAGCTAGGGAGTTGAAGAATATAACACCTTTCACAAGGTTTTATGAATATTTATTTACTTTAATGGCATGATTTACTTCTAATCTTGATGTCTGATGCTGATTCACTTGTTTTATTGAGTAAAATTACTTTTTCCCTTCAGCAAGCACTTAATGCTAATTAAGAAAATAATTTTGCACTCTAAAGACCAAACAATTAATTTTCCTTCCATTTGCTTCTAGAGATGTGAAAGCTTTATATTACAATCATCCTGTCTAGTTTACCACTGACTTTACTTTGTGCTATGACAAATTATATACAAAGCTGCCATTTGGGAGTTCATATCCAGTACTAACCAGTTAGCCCAGTTTCTGTCGTCTTTAGAACATTGTTTTGTGGGTTTTTTTGTTTTTGTGGTATGTGTGTGTGTGTGTGTGTGTGTGTGTGTTTTCTTTTCATATGAAATGCCGTTTATCTTACTACAGCATTGTTGGCTTTAGTTCTTGGTGACTTGATCTTCCAAAAATGTTGTTGTTGAAGTTCAAAATAATTCATTTTGTCCTATATTTATTCTAATTACCCCAATTTGCAAGATTCAAAATTGCTGCTAGACATTTTTGTGAGCATTCCAGAGAATTTTGTAAATAGTCTCATTTGATTTATAAAATGGGTAAAACTGTGAGGACTTTCCTTGTCAGGTTTTGGCACCAGGGTTATGCTAGCCTGGTAAAAATGAGTTAGGCTATGCTTTCTCTAGTTTTTGCGTTCTTGTGAGATTAGAATTCTTATTCTTTAAGTATCTGAGAGAGCAAATGTGAAAACGTCTGGGCCTGTAGTTTTCTTTGTGGGGAAAATTTTGAGACTTTTAGTGGTTATATGTCTATTCAGGCTTATTCTTTCTTCTTGATTACTTCTTGGTAAGTTATATTTTTCTAAGAATTTGCCCATTTTTTATCTAGATTCCAACATTAATAAAGTTTTCCTTAAGATTCTTTTATCATTTTTATAGCATCTTCAGTTAAGTTGCTTTTGAAATTCTTTCTATTGGTTATTTGTTTACACTTTATTTTCATCCCTCTCTGTCCCTCCTTCCTTCCTTCCATCCTCTTTACAAAGAACAACCTTGGCTTTGTTAATAACCTTTGTTGTTTTATGTTTTTCCCTTCCTAAATATTAGAAATATAATATTTATATTTACATTTAAAATATAAATTTCACTCTAAAGATTGTTAGCTCTATCCCCATGTCTTGATTATGGTGTTATTCATCAAGTCAAATATTTTCTAATATATGTTATGACTTCTTCTTTGACACCTAAGTTATTTGTTTAATAACAATTTAACTTTTTGTTGTGACAACTTGATTGTGTTGTGGTCAGAGAACATTCCCCTTTATTTTTCCAATTCTGTAAAACATTTTTGAAACTTCTTTTTGGCTTGGTTGGCTTTCATAAATATTCCATGTGCACTTGAAATGATTATGTACTCTATGGGCTTTAAATCAAGTTGGTTAAATATTGAAATATTCTATGTCTTTTGTGACTTTTTAGCTTGAATTTTATCTATTGCTGAGACAGATGCATGAATATGTCTCAATATGATTGTGAATTTTTTCTGTTTCTCCTTGATTTCTGTCAAAAATACTGCTTTGTGTATTTGAGATTATATTATTAGTTGCATTCACATGTAAATTTGTTCAGCTCCCATTGAATTGAACCTTTTATGAATGAACCATTTGATTTATAGGTAATGGTTTAAAGTATAATTTGCCTGATATTAGTATGAACATATTAATTTTCTTTTTATTAATATTGGCATTGCATATCTTTTCCATCTTTTTATTTTCCAACTTTCTGTATCATGTTATAATAGAATCTTTGTAAATAGCATATTTAGCATATATAGTTGGATTTTGTATTTTTCCCAGTCTGATCATTTTGCCTTTTAACTGAATAATTTAATCCATTTACATTTAATGAATCATTGATTTTTATTGTTTAAATTTACCATCTTCTATTTTTCTAACCATTCTTTATTTTTTCTTTCCTTCTTTCAGATTGACTAAATATTCTGAAAACCATTTCCCCTCCTCCATTAGTTAGAAAATTTTATAATTCACTTCTATTTTTTAGTAGCTACTATAGAGATTACAATGTCAAAATATAATCAATACCTTTGGTCTCCTCTAAGATAATACAAAGATCCTAGAAGACTAATTTTAGTTTCCATTTCCTAATTGACAAATATTATTTCTTATATGTGTAGCTAGTGATGGACATTACTTTGAATAAAGCACTTTTGATGTTTCTCTTGAAATTATCATGTCTTCTTTGATTATAAAATCCACCATTATTAACTGGTACACCTTGTATACATTTATATATAGTTGTCATATTTTTCTCCTATCATGTTTCAGTTATCTCTATAAAATATTATTATTAACTAGAGGCCCGGTGCATGAAATTTGTGCCCTTGGTGTGTGTGGGGGGCTTCCCCTCAGCCCGGCCTGCACCCTCTTGCAGGCCAGGACCCCTTGCTCTTTTCTGCCTGCCTGCTCACTGCTCCTTACTCCTCTGCTTGCTGCTCCTTAGTGCTGCTGTGGAGGTGGGAGAGGCTCTAGCCACCACCACTGCACCTGCCAGCTGTGAACTGGCTTCTGGCTGAGCAGTGCTTCCCCTGTGGAGAGCACTGACCACCAGGAATGAGCTCCTGCATTGAGCGTGTGCCTCTTGGTGGTCAGTGCACATCATAGTGAACGGTCGCTTAGGCTTTTATTATATAGACTAGAGGCCCGATGCATGAAATGTGTGCAGGAGCCTCTGCCATGGCCCCTACCTGCTGCAGCTTTGTCCAGAAGAGAGGGTGTCTGGAAGGACATCCAGTCTAATTAGCATATTACTCTTTTATAATTATAGATGTTTTATATGGTCAGTTAATTTGGATATACCAATATATAGTGCCATCCTTAGCTCTGTGCACTGGGGGTCTCCGGCCTGTGCCTCATGTTTTTTAGGCCCTCTGGCCCTTTCCTAGTCATATACCTCTCGAGAGGGTGAAAATTCTGGGAGACAAAGGAGACATTTCCACCTTGAGCTTGCCTCCCTCTCTCCTAATCTTTGCTTCTAGATCTTGCTCTGGGAATCCAGGACCCTAGAATTCCCTACCCAAGCATTATGCACCTATTTCCAGGACCCGCAGGCCTCTTATCCAGGGCAAGCCATGTTGCCATGTGTACAAAGGATGACACTGCTTTTAGGAGATAGGAGGGTTTGGATATGCGGATTGGGGGGGTGGGGGATTCATACATGCACAAGGCCTCTTGTAGTTTGAGAAGGAGGCTCAATGGAAGGATAAGGGCAAACTGGGCCTCCTTTTTCATTCCTGAGCTGTGCATTACAAATGTTAGGAATGGGCCTGGTCACATACCAACCACTTTCTTTGTTCTTCATTCCTTGTTGCACCTCATATCTTACAACTTTGGCCTGAATATATTCTTTAGGATTTATTTCAGTAAAGATTCTAAGGCAATGAACAATGTAACAATTTTGTTTGTTTTCTGGCTTCCATTGTTGCTTCTGAGAAAACAGCTGTCTGTCTAACATCCAGTCCTTTGAAAATTAACTGTCTTGTTTTCTCTGGCTACTTTTAAGATTTTCTCTTTGTTGTTGTTTTTTTTTCTTTTTTCAATTTCACTAGCTGTAGATCTCTTTTACTGTATTTATTGTAGAGATTATTTGGTCTTCCTGAATCTGTGGGTAGGTGTTTTTCACTAGTTTGGGGTCATTCAATTATTATCATTTCAAACACTGACTCTACTCCCTCCTTTCCTCTTTGAATTTTACTTCAGTACATGTTACACTTTTCTTCATGTCTTTGAACTTTTCTTTGGCATTTCTTATCTGGAGCTCAAGTTGGCCTCAGTAGATTCATATCTTCAGGCAAAAGCAGCTCCTTTGCATAAATTACCCTTCTGAGTTCCTGCTTTGGATTCACCTTTGGCCTGGTAATTCTTTTCTATCTTGTCAAGTCTTTGATATGTTTGAGAAGATGCTTTTTTATTGTCTTTAGCAGGTTTGGTCGAAATAATTGAACCTAACATATTCCTGGAACACCGAAGACATTTGTTTTCTGAGATATTTGCTGTATCAGGGTCTTAAGAACTCAATCAAAATTTAATTATGCTTTTACTAAGTTTCCTGATTCTTTTTAAAAAGTAATGAAACCAAAGACTCTAAAAAATCTAAAACTCTGAATTTCTCGACTTCTTTGATAGTTGAATGATCCAACTTGCTTTTTCACCTTTTTGTTCTTGCTTTACCTGCACTGATGACCTCTTCAGTCATCTCCCTTTTTAATTTCCCCTTGTGCTAGTCTTGCTAGCCAACACTTAAGACTCCATGTAAATATCTCAAAGGCATAAAATTTTTTAGAAAACTTAGGGAACAATTATCATATGTCTTATTATTCAAGTAAAAATATTTATCATTGCATTCATCACAGCATCCATAGTATAATCAAAGTATACCAGTTGACTAGAGGTAACAGAGAATAAATCTCAATGACTTATCCTATAATGGTATCAAATTATTTCCCCCTTTTAATTTTATCCTTTATTCTATATCTAAGGATAGATTTATCATTCATTGCCATTCAAGCTTACACCAATGATACAGATTTTAAAAATATGATAGTGATACTATTGAAAATAAAATTGAAGAGATCTAGAACAATTTCTTAGAATGTTACAAGCAGGGCCATGGCACACAGTCATATAGCTTGTGCACTATACAATCCTAGAGATTGTCATTTACATAAAAATCCACAACCATAAAAGGGGGCCCTGGACCAAGATAATTCTGGGATAATCTTTAATGAGAAGTTGTCCAGTGTCAAGGTCTAGATTTCACTATTTAAATGCTAACAAATAGTTTTCTCCATAATTGATACTATCTCACCAGCCATCCTTAGCACCTTAAAAATTTGCTAAGAACCAGTAACTATTCAAATCATTCTTATTGATTACCTAGATAGCACTGAGTTAATACAACATGTACCAGAAGATGAAGAAAAGTTCTAGCTGAAAAGATTAAAATGTCTTAAATGTATAATGAGTAAGAGTTTAAAAAGCCACAGATTTTTGTCTTTGATCAAAGATTCTAGGAACGTTGTGACCTAACAGAATGTTCTCTAGTTTATGCAAAAGGCAATAGAAGCTATATTACTTCAAATACCATAAAACTTCTGATTATGAAGTATATATTCAGCTTTAAGGAAACATATTTCAGGCTTAACAACTGAAAGCAATCTTTTCAATGATGCCTGGTCTTTACTAAGCTCTTTCTTTTAATATAATTTTATTGATTTCAAAGAGGAAGGAAAAGGAAGAAGGAGATAGAAACATCAATGATGAAAGAGAATCATTGATTTGTTGCCTCCTGCATGCCCCACACTGGGGATTGAGCCCACAACCTGGGCATGTGCCCTGACTGGAAACCAAACTATGACCTCCTATTTCATAGGTCAATGCTCAACCACTGAGCCATGCCGGCCGGGATGTACTATGCTCTTCATGATCCTTATTCTCTTTTCAGGATGATGGCTGGAATCACCCTTCATTCTGGCATTTCCTGCTCTCATTTGAGAGTGGAGTACAAGCTCTCTTCAATGAAAGGTTTATTTTGATCAGAGGCCCAAGCTCTAGCCCATAATAACTAGTCACTGTGGACTATGACTAATTTAACTGACAATATTTTATATGCCACTTAGCTCTTACCCTAGGAGTTGGCAAAACTCAAGAATGTGTTTGCAGCCTTGGCCAGTGTAGCTCAGTTCATTGGAGTGTCAGCCCATATACTGAAAAGTTGCAGATTTGATTCCTCATCAGAGCACATACCTAGATTGTGGGTTTGATCCCTGGTCGGGGCAAGTACAGAAGGCAATGATCAATGTTCTCTCTCACATCGATATTTCTCTCTCTCTCTCTCTCTCTCTCTCTCTCTCTCTCTCTCTCTCTCAACAAATTCTCAGGGGAACTGAGTTCAGAAATAAGATATAAATTGGTATTTTTAATTTTTAAATGAAGCTTTGTATGATATACATATAAAGTGTACAATTCAGTGAATTTCAGAGACTGAACACATCCATGTAACAGAAGCCCCCTTGAGCCCACTCCTAATTATTATACCCCCTCTCTTCCAAGGAAAACTACTCTTCCAACTTCCTATGCCATCGATTAGTTTTATCTGCTTTTGTTTCTCATATGAATGGAATCATGTACAATGTGCATTCTTTTATGTCTAAGCTTCATCAATATTGTGTGTAGCTGTAGCAGACACATTTCCCTCCAGAGAGACATTGCTACATTTTTGCACAATTATATTAGCATTCTCTTTTGAGTGACTCATTTGGGAGGATCAATAATATGCCATTATGAACAGAGAGAGGATAAAAGTGCTGAAGCGGAACAACAAACCACAGGCAGTTTACAATATATTAATGTAGTGTGTTATTAATATACTAGAGGCCTGGTGCATGAAATTCTTGTATGGGTAGGGTCTCTTGGCTTGCAGACCAGGGCCTTCCTTTGTTCTGCGCCGCCCCCTGGTGGTCAGCGCATGTCATAGCCAGTGATTGAACTCTCCGTCTCCTGTCGAACTCTCAAGGGGACAACCTGCATATCAGGCTTTTATATAGAGAGATTAATATGTAACAATTTATTGATTTAAAACATGTAAGCCCTCTTTGGAAGAAGGATTTACCTCCTGGTCTGAGACCAGGAAAGTATAACCACCCTGGTACTGGTGATGGCTATAAATTATAGGATTCTTAAAAACTGCCCACTTTTCTTTGAGACTAAGAATTTGTGATTTATCCCAATATTTTTATGCCCTCAATCCTATAATCCCTGCATTCTCTGACTCTGTACATACCAGGTGCGAAATAAATATTATTTGACTGATTGAGTGAAGAGTACAACTAGCATTTATAGTGCCTTCACGGTACCAGCCATTATGCAAAGATCTCTTGTTTACTCAATACAAGAACACTATCAGCTAGGTTTGTTCTCTTATTACAATTTGCTAAAGGGGGAATCTTGGCCATTGTACATAACCTGTCCAGTGTCCCTCAGACATTGAGTGGCCAGGACCTATGAAGTGCTTTCTTTAGTCTTCACTGCTGCACACACACACACTCTATCTTAATTTGGTAGAAGGCAGAGTTGGCAGGGTTCATGGGTGCCCTGTGGCCTGGAGCTCTACCAGCTGAGAACACACAGCCTGGACTGTCCCAGCCACTTCCCCTGTGGTCACAGAGAGGAAGCCTTCTCATTGGGCTGTCATTGCCTCCTGCTGTGAAAGGAACAGACACAGACTTGGCATTTGCAATTCTAATTCTGTGTGCCTCGCTCCCCTAAACCTCTGTCCTACCTCCACCACATGTATCTCACCTAGTTAACTCCTATTCAGACCTCACATCTCATCTGATGAAGGTTGGCCTTCATTAAATATCTGTTGAATGAATGAATAAATGACTGGTAAATGAGGATTTTAGATTCAGTTCTGATGTAAACTTTGCTTTTTAAAGAAATGTTGACTGTCTCCTTGACTATTAAAAATGGAAGCAATAATAATGAACTAATATGTAATTAAGAGGAAATGCAATGTACCCATCCTTTTATAATATGAGACATAAACAGCAGTAGATTATTTGTAAGATTCTGTGCACCCTTCTAATTCTTAGCATAGTTTTTAACTAGCTTTTCTTTGGTAATAATTATACAGAGTGTCCCCCAAAATGTATACACACTTTACCAGCTTGTAGCTCAATTTTGAAAATGAAATGTATTTTAATAAACACTGCCTTTTAATAATTTAAAGGGTGTGTATTCAGCCCAGCTAGCATGGCTCATTGATTGAACGTCAACCTGTGAACCTGGAGTCACGGTTCAATGACCCATTAGGGCATGTGCCCTGGTTGCAGGCTTCATCTCCAGTGTGGGGCGTGCAGGAGGCAACTAATCAATGATTCTCTCTCATCATTGATGTTTCTCTCTCCCCCTCTCTCTCCATTCCGCTCTGAAACCAATAAAATATATTTAAAAAAATAAAATATGTGCATACATTTTGGGGGGACACTCTATTTATGCAGTATTTTGGTTTTTAATTTCTTCTTGATATTTTGCATGTGTTGATGATTTCCATAAATCCACATGGTCAACCTTGCTTGTCATTTTTAACGTAATATAATATCCCATTGGGTGGTCCTCCCATAAGAAACATGGGGTTTTGCTTTTCTGTAGCCAGTGGCCACCTGGCATTGCCAATGGTTTATAACTGTAGTTATTTAAAGGAAGCAGGATTGCAGTTTGCCTGGTTGATGATGTGACCTTTCGGTATTGCTTTGTTGTGATTATGGCAAGATGTGATGATATATTTTCCGCTTATTTTATTCCAGGATGTTTTTCTCTGGCGGGCAGTGTGGTCATGTTGGCAGATCTGAAGAACTTTTACTGATATTCAAGATATTCCTTGTCATTCATCTTCATGTTGCTTTGGCTACATCCCTGGAAGGTAAGGTACTTGTTTTCCTTCATTGGTGTGTATGCATGTGTGTGTTTATTTAAGAATTTCTTACTGTGGTAAAATAAACATAACATAAAACTTACCATTTTAGACAGTTTTAAGTACACAAATCACTGGCATTAAATATATTTGCAATTTTGTGCACACATTACCACAGTTCTTTTCCAGAACATTTTCATCATCTCAAATAGAAACTTTATACCCATTAGACAGTAACTTCCCATTCCCCCTTCCCCCAGACTCTGATAAACTCTATTCTTTCTGTTGCTATGAATTTGCCATATCAGTGGAATCATACAATATTCATTCTTTTGTGTCTGACTTACTTTAATTAGTATAATGTTTCTGATGTTCATCCATATTGTAGCATGTATCAAAATTTAATTCTTGTCGAAACCAGTTTGGCTCAGTGGACAGAGCATCGGCCTGCGGACTGAAAGGTCCCGGGTTCGATTTCGGTCAAGGGCATGTACCTTGGTTGCGGGCACATCCCCAGTAGGGGGCGTGCAGGAGGCAGCTGATTGACTTTTCTCTCTCATCGATGTTTCAAACTCTCGATCCCTCTCCCTTCCTCTCTGTAAAAAATCAATAAAATATATTTTAAAAACTTAATTCTTTTTAAAGACTGAATAATATTCTACATTTTGTTTACCCATTTATTGTTATTTCCACCTTTGGCTATTGTAAATAATGCCTTGAACATTGGTGTATAAGTATCTATTTGAGGATCTGCTTTCAATTCTTTTGGATATATATATATATATATATATATATATATATATATATTAGTGTAATTGCTGGGTTTTTGGGTATTTCTATGTTTTAGTTTTTGAGAATCTACCAAACTGTTTTGGACAGTGGCTGTACCATTTTACATTCCTACCAGCAAGGCACCATGATTCCAGTTTATATCTTCACCATCACTTATTATTTTCTGTTGTTTTGATGATGGGTGTGAAATGGTATATCACTGTGGTTTTGTCTTGCATTTCCTTAATTACTAGTGATGTTGATCATCTTTCATATTCTTATTAACCATTTGTATATCTCTTTTGGAGAAATTTCTTCAAATCTTCGGCCCATTTTTTTAAATGGGTTGTTGGGGGTTTTTGTTGTTGAGTTTTAGGAGTTCTGTATATATTTTGGATATTAATCCTTTATCAGATCTATGATTTACAAGTATTTTCTCCTATTCTGTGGGTTGTCTTTTCACTCTTAATAGTGTCCTCTGTTGCACAAGTTTTAATTTTGATGAAGCCCAGTTTATCTATTTTTATTTTGTTGCCTGTGCTTTTGCTGTCATATCTAAGAAATCACAGCCAAGTCCAATGTCATGATTTCCCGCTTTGTTTTCTTCTAAGAGTTTTATAGTTTTAGGTCTTTTTTAATTGATTTTTTATTAAGTATTACATATGTGTCCATATACTCCATTGCCCCCTACCCCACTCCTGTACATGCCCTCACGCCCCTGCTGTCTCTGTCCATTGGTTATGCTTATATGCATGCATGCAAGTCTTTTGGTTGATCTCTCCCCCTAACCCCCACCCTCCCCAACCTTTCATCTGAGGTTTGAGTATGATCGATGCTTCTCTATCTCTGAATCTGTTTTTGTTCACCAGTTTATGTTGTTCATTATAATCCGCAAATGAGTGAGATCATGTGATATTTATCTTTCTCTGACTGACTTATTTCACTTAGCATAGTTTTAGCTCTTATGTTTAGACACTTTAAGTTCATTTTGTGTATATGGTATAACTTAGGTTCCAACTTCATTCTTTAGCATGCATATATCCAGTTTTCCCAGCACCGTTTGTTGAAAAGACTGTCTTTTATGGCCACCTTTGTAAAAAACAAATGGCCACATATGTGAGGGTTTGTTTCTGGTATTTAATTGTGTATTTTTTTAAGTATCTATTTGAAGACACTTCTGCATAGAAATTTAAGAGAGATAGAGAATCAGCCAAATGAAGCAGCATATATTTCAGAAAACGGGATCTTCATATTATGAAACAAGGAGAAAAGGTATCTGAGGATGGCAATAAAAAGGCTCGAAATCCTGGGCACAACTGCCACAATAATACAGTGCTATGCAAATGTAAAAAACACCCCCTAGAAATGTTATTTAAAAAGGCATTATTAATGACAGAGAAATACCTTTCTTATTCAAAAAAAGTAGCAGGACCACGGAGTCTTCATTGGCGAAAGCAAATACTTACTAGCTTTAAACGAACAATAGCATAAATAAAACATACATACAACACATACACATAAAATCAATGAAGAACTTCCCAACAGGGTGAAACACAATTGGTAGGCCTTCAAAAAGTAGACACTGGAGCATGTTGTCAAGAAGCCACAATAGTTTATTGAAAAAATGATAAGAGCTAAACTTGCACTAACTACTTACAGTATGCCAGGTCCCTATGTGCTTTACATACATTCACTCTCTTAAGCTTCTCAACCAGTTCTATGAAAGGGAGATTCTAGTCTTAGCCGCATTTCTTAGATCAAGAAACTGAGGCTCAGAGAGATAAGTAACTTGCTCAAAGAAGTATCTAAGCAACGATTTGTACCCACCTCTGAGTTTTGTGCTCAAAATCACAAAACCAGGGAATGTGCATGAGGATCACCTTGAGAGCTTCTTAAAACATAGATCTCTGGGTCCTTTCCCAACATGTGGTAGGGCTGGGGTGGGACCTGAGAATTGACATTTCTCACAAGCTCCCAGGCAATTTGGTCCAGAGATTATACTTTGAGAACTGCTGCCTACATAAGAGAGCAAACTCCTCCATATATCAATCAAGGGATACAAATTCTGGTGTGGCCATGTGACACTCTTGTCAACTATGCTCACATATTTCATCTCGCTGTGGGATCGGCGGAGCAAAAATCAAACATCCCTACTTTACTGATGAGTAAATGTCCCCAGGGCATCACTGGTTAGGAAAGTGGTGGAGCCAGACTAGATACAAGATCCTTGGTCTCACGTTTCAGTGCTTTTTCCCACCGCAGGGGTAGATGAGGAATGAAAATGGAACAGCAGGGGAAAATCATCAAAATGAAAGCTGCTTGGCAGAAATAAGTCTTTTTGAAAAAGTATATTTAAAAATGGTGAAATATGCCGAGACCGATTTGGCTCAGTGGATAGAGTGTCGGCCTGCGGACTGAAGGGTCCCAGGTTCGATTCCGGTCGGGGGCATGTACCTTGCTTGTGGGCACATCTCCAGTGTGGGGCATGCAGGAGGCAGCTGATCGATGTCTCTCTGTCATCGATGTTTCTGACTTTCTGTCCCTCTCCCTTCCTCTCTGTAGAAAATCAATAAAATATATATATATTTTTAAAATGGTGAAACAGGGCAGGTAAACCAGAAAGTGCACAGCTCTGAAACAAACCTGAGTAGGGAAAACCTAAGTGGATGCTTAAGGATGCTGAATGTTTTTCTTTCTTCTCTCTCTTTCTCTATTTTTTTTTGAGAGACAGGGAGTGGGGTGAGAGACCAATATAAGAGAGAAACATCAATCAGTTGCCTCCCGTAGGCACCCCGCAACCTGGGCATGTGCCCTGACAGGGAATTGAACCTGCAAGCTTTTGGTGTATGGGACGATGCTCTAAGCATGTGAGCCACCAGGCAGGGCTGAATTTCTTGCTCTGATTGTCATATGAATTGATTTCTGAAAGCAGTGGTTCCCAAAGCGTGGCCCCGGACAAGCAGTGTCAGCATCACCTCGGAGCTTTTGAAAAGGGCTGATTGTCAGGCTCATTCCAGACCTGCGGAACTGGAAACTCTGGTGGTGGGCCCAGCAGTCTGTTTCAATTGGCCTTCCAGGTGGTGCTGATGAGTGCCCAAAGCGAAGAATTGGTTAAAATATTACTGCTGACAGCGTGATATAGTAGAAAGGTGGTGAGCTTCAGGGTTAGAGCCTTCCCCATGCCACCCGCTATTTGCATAATTTTGATTTGCCACTAGAACTTTTATTTCTTCTTCTTCAAAATTGGGGCTACCATGAGCTTCCCCAATGGCTTCTTGTAAGACTCTCTGTGCTTAAAAATGAAAGCCCCATGAAGACATTTTTTCTCCCGCTCCCCTCCAGCTTTATTGACATATAATTAGCATACAACATTGTATATGCAATGGTTTTTCTGAATTAAGTGTTTAGGGATCTAGAAAGGGCTAAACAGAAGTTTATTATTGTCTTTCAGAACTTCCACTAAGAGTTCATTATTTAATAATCGCCTTGATATCACTTACCATGACCCAGCCACTCTTCTGAGCCCTTATAAAAGGCTAAACTCATTTAAAGCTCACTCAATAACCCTTTGAAGTAGGCACTATAATTAGCTCCATTTTAGAGATGAGGAAACAGGCACAGAGAAGGTAAGCAAGTTGCCCTAGATTAATCATTTCAGATGCAGAGCTGCATTTCAAACTCAGGCCAAATGGCCCAATCTTTATGTGTTTAAGCACTGCACAATCTTAACCTCTCTGCTATAGGCTCAGTAGCTTGTATAGTAATGCACCTATCCTATATAATAAAGAGGTAATATGCAAATTGACCATCACTCCAACACACAAGATGGCCACCCCCATGTGGACACAAGATGGCCACCACAAGAAGGCTGGCAGGGGAGGGCAGTTGAGAGGGACTAGGCTTAAAAGGGAGGGCAATTGGAGGGGACCAGGCCTGTAGGGGAGGGAAGCTAGGGGTGACTGGGCCAGCAGGGGAGGACAGTTGGGGGCGACTAGTTAAGGGTGACTTGGCTGGCACGGGAGGGCAGTTGGGGTCAACCAGGCCTGCAGAGGAGGGCAGTTAGGGGCAATCGGCTGGCAGGGGAGCAATTAGGTATTGATCAGGCTGGCAAGGGAGTAGTTAGGGGGTGATCAGGCTGGCAGGCAGAGGCAGTTAGGGGCAATCAGGCAGGCAGGCAGGCGAGTGGTTGGGAGCCAGCAGTCCTGAATTGTGAGAGGGATGTCCCCCAAGGGGTCCCAGATTGGAGAGGGTGCAGGCTGTGCTGAGGAACACACACACACACACACACACACACACACCTGCACGAATTTCATGCACTGGGCCTCTAATAGGTTAATAATAATGGGGGAATCCATAATTGTGAGAATCACTGAATGCTAGATTGGATCATCCAGATCAGTAGTCGGCATGCTGAGGCTCACAAGCCACATGCAGCTCTTTGGCCCCTTGAGTGTGGCTCCTCCACAAAATACCATGGCCTAGGTGAGTCTATTTTGAAGAAGTGGCATTAGAACAAGTTTAAGTTTAAAAAATTTGGCTCTCAAAAGAAATTTCAATCATTGTACTGTTGATATTCAGCTCTGTTGACTAATAAGTTTGCCGACCACTGATCCAGATGGCTCCCAGACACCATCTCCCTGAACAGCTGTGAACTGAGGTAGGTTCTCTTCAGTTTAGAATGGCTGAGGCCTGGTCTTTGATGAATATCCCTGTCCATATCCCCTGGACCACCCCAGAGGTCACCTCCAGACAGAACCTGTATATGCTGATGGCTGTCTCTCTGACTGAGAATGATCTTTGCCCATGGGACCATGTTTAACCTACGAATAGAAAAAGCTAGAAGTACCAGGGAGTTAATACCCCACAACAGTGAGGGATGGGAGTTGGTGTTTACCTATGCCTGCTTCCCATAGTAGTAACCTGCTCATTAATGTACCCATTTTTCACTTTACTTCCTTTTTACTCTCACTTTCCTACTTCCTCCCTCTGATTTCTAGGGTCTTCCCCATTTGGAAACACATTTTCCAAGGTCCAGCCAAATATTACTACCTCTATAAAACTTGCCCTGACCTCTTCAGAAGAATTAAATCTCTCTCCCTAGTGCTCCTTTCCCCGCCCCCCCATCCATATTTTTTCATACTTATCTCTTTGTATCATGCCATTATGTACTTCCTTGGCATCATAAGTCTGTTCAGTGTATTGTTAGTGTCAGGAAAGAAGGGAGAATGGAGGTTTGATGAGGTGAGTGGGACACTAATGGGAGGAAAATGAATGAGTACTAAGGGCCTGCTCAAGGCCAGGCCCTTTTAGGTACTTTATGTACATAATCTAATTTAATTTTCATAAAAGCATCAAGTATTTTTAGTCTCAGTGTGCAGATGAAGAAACTGAGTATCAAAGAGATGAGGTGATTTGCCCAGAGTCACACAGCTTGGAGGATACCCAATCGGAATCTGTAGCCTGTATTCTTTATACTCTATCAGGCTGCTCAGTAAGTTGTGTTATTTAAAGGAGTCATTCTTGTAGTTGTGTTATTTAAAGGAGTCATTCTTGATTTACCAGAAGCCCAAATGGGCAGGTAACTATACTTACATCTAGCCTCTAGCTCTCCCAGGACATGCCAACACCTTTCTTTCTTTCTTTCCCTTCCTTCCTTCCTTCCTTCCTTCCTTCC
>JAAGEH010000411.1:4506210-4582514 GCA_011751065.1 Lasiurus cinereus | reverse complement strand
CCTTCCTTCCTTCCTTCCTTCCTTCCTTCCTTATTTTTCTTTCTTTCTTTCTTTCCTTCCTCCCTCCCCGCCCCTCTCTCTCAAAAAGTCTTTGAAGGAGGTCTTCTTTTAGGTACAATTTTCCAGAGGGTGAGATGACATAATGGTGGAAGATAGTTATAATTTCATTCTTGCAGAATTGTCTTCCCCATTTGGAAACAATTACAAATTTGAGCCAATTTGGTGATCTCATAAGCTATAATCCCCAACATATAATCCCCTTTCTCTGGGCTGGACCTAGATCTTTCTGTGCTGCAGGCATTTCCAGTAATAGATTCCTCTGTAATTCCCTATTCTTCAAGGTTTCACTGTCTTGTTTACTCTTACCCTCTCATGATTTGTCCATCTAAGTCTTGGTTTTTCCTCATGCAGCACATGTTAGAGCTGTAGGAGGTAGAGTATATGATCCTAAAAGGCCAGGGCACCTATCTTTTAAAAAATTATTTTCCAATTACAGTTGATATTAAATTAATTTTAGGTATACAACAGTGATTAGACATTTATATACCTTAGGAAGTGATGCCTCTGATATTTCTAGTATCCACTTAGCACCATACATAGTTATTACAATATTATTGACTATATGTCCTATGCTGTACTTTATGTCCCCTAATTTTTATAATTGGCATTTTGTACTTCCTAACTCCTTTCACTTTTTTCTACCCATCTCCTCAATGCCCCTTCCATTTGGCAGCATGGCACCTGTCTTGTTTGACTTTGTCCTCCAATACTAAACCCAGTGCTGGTCCCTTTTTCTCTCAATTCTGTATCGACAAAGATGAGTTTATAAATACCACGGCATTGATCTGATCCTCAGCCAATCTTGCAACCCCCAAAATCTCACTCTGCACACATAGGCATGAGGCCACTTCTGTTGGGCCCTGATCATTTCACTGGCAGGTAGAAGTGGTGACAAGGAATAATAAAAGCTCTAGATAGGTTGAAGTGGTACTGAAGCAGAGAACATTGTGTCCCACTTTCTACTTAAAACTGGTGAGAACTCCTCACAGGATCCTGTATATCAGCACAGGGCAATGATAGAAATGAGAAATGATGGCATGGTGTATAGTATTTAGGTAGAGAGAAGTCTGGACATGGTATTTTCTCTAAGTCTCTCTCATCTCTTGTGTGGCAGGGTAGGGACTCTAAATTATCCTCATGCCCCTAGTGGCTAGGTTTATTGAGAGCCAGAGACAGGGACAGAACTGCAAAGATGATGGTGTGGACAACTTAGACCAAGGGCCACATAGAGGATGTGACAGATAGTACTGAAAGTTTACACCTGGGTCAATAAGAGAGGGACCCCAGGCCATGGTAGGATTCTGAGAAACTAGACCACAGTGCCCACTGGACACAGTCTTTGGCAGTGGATGCCAGCTGGATACCCTGGAACTCTACAGTGTGAGGGAGATCTCTGGAAAGGACATTGAGTACCTAAAGTAATCTATTAGAATAAGTTGATGTTCCAAGAGAACATAACTGTTGAAATGTACCTTGATGTGGGTACATCTTTAAGGAAATACCTTGCTCTTGGCAAGAAGTCTTGTGTTCTTATAAGATCACAGTGCTATAAAAAACCATCAAGATAAGTTGAGGATGCTTTTGCAATAATGTCTGTGGTAATTATGCTAGTTTTCAATATCAGTATTCTACATGACCTTTATCCTCTTCTCTTCTTTCCTTTCAGGAACTCACCCAGCATAAAGTAAAAGTCATTCTCTTGTTACTATAACATTTGATGTAGGATAGAATTTTGTAAATTCTAAGAAGAGAGAAATTAAGAATATAAAATGGACAGTAGTCTTGCTTTAGTGAATAAATTAGAATTGCTTATAATGATAAGCAATTATCTGATTAATTGAATAAACAAGAACTGAACACAGGGCTGTGTTGCATTTCAATTATATAGCCCCCCCTTTTTTTTTGGCCTTGTTCCTACTAAAAAATGTGATTTGTTACTAGAGTGAATTGAATTCACATTAAGTCTAACAAATTCTGGGTTTTGGTGTAGAGGCATGGGGAGATGTGTTTGAATTATTGAAGAATTTTCATTTATAGGATTTTTTCAAAGTAGAATTTTAACACTTTCAAGTGGGTTGTACAATATTACCAGGATAAAAACTCTATTTGAGGCCATGAGCTTTGTTTTATTCCCTGCTATAATCCCAGTGTCTGGCATATAGTAGGCCTTCAAATATTGGAATAAACACATTTTGGGCAAATCCCTTCATATTTCTGATCTTATTTCCTTACTTGTAGACTATCTTGGTATCTAGTCTTTTCCCTACTTATGGCCTATTTTGTAATTTTTTTCTCCTAATGAACTCCAAGTTCTAGAAGATACTAACTTTTCCCATCTATGTGTTGAGCAAAGACATATATAACTGTATCCAGTGTGTATAATTAGCAGCAGAAAAACAGTACGGGCATAACTTCAAACAGAGCAAACATCACACTCTAAATTTTTCATGCTGTCTATTGTGGGCAAATAAACAATTTTTGAAATAATGAAATGTAATATAAGGGACTACCTTTGCCAGTTTGCTAGATTTACAGTATTGTACCAGGTCATCTTCAAGCCTCTTTGAAATGATTTATATGAACTTAGTTTTCTGATATATGAAGAGATGGAACTCCATGGTCTTTCTAAGAGTCTTTCCTATGGTCCTAAGCTATCGACACTTAAATTAGATAAACACAGTTTTATAATAGATATCCTCATTAACCAAGCATTAGTGCATAGATAAAAATGTTTTATAGTCAGAATGAAAATCATATACATGCAAATCTTAGAAAGTAACCATCTTTTTTACTTGAAGCAAAACAGCTTATCACATAAATTTAAACTTTATCCAGGGACACAAAATCATATAGTCTGAATTAATAATCATTGTAACTTATTGTTAGAACTGTGATAAAATACTTTATAAATGTAATGTAATTATAGTAAAAGTAATCAACCTCATTTTACAGATGAAGAAATATAAGCAGAGAAATGTTAAAAACTTACTCCATACAGAGCTAGGATTTAAACCCAGCTTGATCTCTCTTAAGAACCCAGTCTCGCTGAAACTGGTTTGGCTCAGTGGATAGAGCGTCAGCCTGTGGACTGAAAGGTCCCAGGGTTGATGTACCTGGGTGGCGGGCACATCCCCAGTGGGGGGCGTGCGGGAGGCGGCTGATCCATGTCTCTCTCTCATCGATGTTTCTGGCTCTCTATCTCTCTTCCTCTCTGTAAAAAATCAATAAAATATATTTTAAAATAAAAATAAAAAAATAAAAGAACCCAGTCTCTTAATCACATTTAAAGCTTGGTTAAGAAGGTATACTCACGCATCCATTGGAAATAAATGGACATGCACATTTTATTCATATGAAAAAGATCACCAAGTCAAGAATTAGATGTTATTTCAAGTGAGAAATCCCAGATCAGACTTTCAAGGCTCATGACAAACTAAAGACATATAAGAAGACCTTAGAATAGGAGTCACAAATACATATTACAAAGGCCTAAGGGTCTGTTAAGGATCTTCTACCCAGAAGTGCTACAGCAAAAATTAGGCTTCAAAATAGAGGCAACTCAAAAATACCACATTTCTAACTAAGTAGGATGCAGCATAACTATCCATAATTCCAGGATTTTGTAGCACCTTTTACTGGTATGTATCATCATATGGGAATCCTACTCTTGAGGTTCATGACAAAACCATAATACGGACGTTTGCTGGGAACAAAGCCTGGGAAATGAGTCACAGACAAAACCTGGAAAAAGAGTCACAAAATATTTACTCTCAAAGAGGCAAAAGATTTCTCTGATTCCCATTGATTACCTGACTTTTGACCTTGTCAATGTCCTGACAAAGAACAAGAGAGAAAACAGTAGGTGGGAAGAGTGATTTTAGCATTCATTTTGTTCCATTATTAGTTTAGTGGGCATTAATTACTCCACAGCATTCCAATTAAATCTGATGTGGAAGCTCACCAAACGTTTTTTTCTTCAGCACATGTAAGGACTACATTTCTCAGCCTTCTTGGCAGTGGCCATGTGACTGAGTTCTGGCCAATGGATGAGTGCAGAAGCCATGTTTGCCACTTCCAGGTCTAGCCATTAAATATCTCCCACCTAATTCCCCTCACTGTTGCCTGTTGTATGTTGCTCTCCAGAGCAAGCTTGGAATATTCATGTTGAAGAGGGCAGGGCCTCTGTCAATCTGGGTCCCTGAATGGCTGTATGGAACAGATACCCCTCTCTCTGCCCCACTCTGCTTTCCACTTTAGGCTATTGATTGCACTTTACACATGGAAATAAACTATTTTTAAAAAAAATATATTTTATTGATTTTTTACAGAGAGGAAGGGAGAGGGATAGAGAGTTAGAAACATCGATGAGAGAAAGTGATCAGCTGCCTCTTGCACGCCCCCTACTAGAGATGTGCCCGCAACCAACGTACATGCCCTTGACCGGAATCAAACCTGGGACCTTTCAGTCCGCAGACTGATGGTCTATCCACTGAGCCAAACCGGTTTCGGCTAAACTACTTTTTTAAGCCCCTGAAATTTTAGTTTTATTTATTGCAGCAACTTGCCTTATCTTATTTAATAAATTTGAGTGTGACCCTTTTTCACCAGGGTTGTTGGTACATCTCATTGTGCTGTTGGAAGTGGGGGGGAGATAGGCATCTCTTCTTTCATGAGATCATATAAGAAACCAAGTCTATACAATCTAAGAAGAAGTCCATTATGGTCACTGTTGAGATGCTCATTATCCAATCAGAAGAGAGTCATTTGAGAGCAGGAGCCTCCACCAGAGCCACCTACTATCTTTGTGCCAATCTAGGCTGTGACCTTCATAGTATGGCATGTAACTCTGACTATAACAAGGTCATTGTGTTTCAGTTTCTTTATTATAAAGTAGCAGTACCACTCTCATAGTTATATGCAGATTAAATGAGTTAATGTATGTAAAACAGATGCCTGTAATGCATCTGAGACATAGTAAACATTCAAGAAATACTAGCCATTATCACTAGAGACCATCGCTATCTACTTTAATATTTTTATGGTAGTGGAAGTGTCAGATATCTATACTGCCAAATACAGTAGCCACCAACCACACGTGGCTGAAGTGCTGTTGAGCAGTTGACAAGTAACTGAGGAACTGAATTTTAAATTTTATTTAACTTTAATTATTTTAAATTTAAATAACCACATGTAGCTACTGTATTGAACAGTGTGGCTATAAACTATTTGCCCTAATTGCTTCAGAACTTTTCTACTTCATATTTGCTCTAATAGCTTTAGAACTTTTCTATTTCATTCAAGTCAGGGTTCCATCCTATCTAATAAAAGAGTGATATGCAAATTGACCACACTTCCACTATACCACAAGCCACGTGCATCAGCCAGTCAGGAGTGAGTATGCAAATTAACCCAATCAAGATGGCTGTGGCCACAGAGAGAGCAGGAGGGAGGCTTTGGTTTCCCCAGTGATGGAGGAAGCCAAGCTTTCTGCATACCCTGGCCACCCAGGCCTCCACTCAATGCTACAAAGTTTCAATTATAGAAGATAAATAAATCCCAATAAAAATGGTGGCAGCCACAGAGCTGGAGAGAACAGGAGTCTAGGGTTGCCCCAAGTGATGGAAGAAGCCAAGCTTTCCTCAGCCCTGGCCTGCCTTTCTGCTTAAGGCCACAAAGTTTCAATTATAGAAGATAAATAAATCCTAACAGAAATGGCTGTGGCCACAGAGCGAGCAGGAGGCTTGGCTCTGCTCTAGGCTACAAAGTTTCAATTGTAGAAGATAAATAAATCCCAGATACCAGGGCCTCCGCTTGGGTCAACAGGGGGGTGGCCGGCCTGCAAACCACCACAGGCCCCTTGCCCAGGCCAACCCACACCCCAAGGGAACCCCCACCCTGATACAGGACACCCTTCAGGGCAAACCAGCTGGCCCCCACCTATGTACCAGGCCTCTATACTATCTAATAAAAGAGTAATATGCAGATTGATTATCATTCCAACACACAAGATGGCTGTCTCCATGTGCTCAATAATCCTGCCCCCATGTGGACATAAGATGGTGGCAACAAGATGGCCAGCAGGGGATGGCGATTGTGTGTGATTAGGCCAGCAGGAGAGGGCAGTTGGGAGGAACCAGGCCTGCAAGGGAGGGCAGTTAGGGATGACCAGGCCAGCAGAGGAGGGAAGTTGGGGGTGACCAGGTCTGCAGGGAAGGGCAGTTGGGGGGGGACACAGGCCTGCAGGGGAGAGCAGTTGGTGGTACCAGGCCTGCAGAAGAGGGCAGTTAGGGGTGACCAGGCCTGCAGGAGAGGGAAGTTAGGGGCAAACAGGCTGGCACGGGAGCAGTTAGGCATCAATCAGGCTGGCAGGGGAGTGGTTATGGGATGATCAGGCTGGCAGGCAAAAGCCATTAGGGGTAATCAGGACGGCAGGCAGGTGAGCAGTTGGGAGCCAGTAGTCCTGGATTGTGAGAGGGATTCCATATTGGAGAGGGTGCAGGCTGGTCTGAGGGACACTCCTCCCCTGCCCCCGTGCACGAATTTTGTGCACTAAGCCTCTAGTCACAGAATAAGAATCACCAGACACGCACACACATACACACACACGCACATTTGTCAAAGGGATTTGATCTTATACAACTGTGAAAGCTGGTTAAGCAGTCTGTGTAAAGCTGTAATATTCATATCTAATGCTAGAACTTGACATCTATGAAAGGCAGGCAGCAGAGAAGGGAGCAAATATATAAGATGGGGAGAGCAAGAACAAGCTGAAACCACAAGCATGAGTGGTAGCCACAAAATAGACTGAAAACCACGTTAGTTCTTATTGCCTGTGACCTTTCTGCAGAAGCTGAGCCCTTCAGCACAAAATTAAATACATACCTGGCCCAGGAGTCAGAGAAGCCAAAGCTGTTAGCTTCCTCATATTAATGACATGAAGCACTTGATAAATGTCAACATGTGAGAGCTACACAATGGCTGCTACTTCACTTCTACCCAAATTTCCCACAAGAAGCTCTCTTGTGTTCCACACTGCCCAGAAACATACAGACAAAGGAATTCTGGAAACATAGCCTAGCCATGATGTTACATTACAAAGCCAGCACACATACTAGAAAGCTAATGAGCGCAATTTTGTATCTGTTAATACTTCTAAATAAAGCATGATACTAATATCTCCCAAGGATGTATTTAGTTGTTACTGTTCTGCAAACTGGCCCAAAGATATTCTGAAGATCCATATAACAAGCCAGCATTATTTTAAAAAAGATATTATTTTTCATTTGTTCTGTGGTTTAGAATTTTCTCCATATCCTAGTAAACCCACATTATTATTGTGATCAGAAAATAAATTAATGTTAATTTTTAGAAACCAGCCTATGATCCCTAGGTTGTTGGGCGCAATTTAACGCTGGTGGTATTGATCCGGCATCTACAAGGGTTCTGGAATCTGGAGTAGAGGCTGTGCATATATTAAATAAGAGCCCAGAGATGAAACATAATTTTGAAAGGCATATGAGGTGCGGGGGGAGAGGAGCTTGGCTGAAAAAAATCAAGTTCTCCCTGTCTCAGGACCTCTTGCTTTTTTTTTTATGTAAACATTTTTATTTATTATTTAACCATACTGCACATATATATACAATATCAATATGTACAACTTGAACAAATACAGTGTATACATAAAATACAATGGAAGTGTGGCTTTTGAAATTAATGCAACAAATTTATTGTACAATTTGTAATTTAGACCAGTATACAGTATTATAGTAATGCTACTGAAGTTATTAATGATTTAAACTAGTCAGACTACAGTGTAAGTTCACCTATGCTGCCATCTTAGTTTCTCCAAGTTCTAGGGCCCATTGCTTTTTGTTAACACAAATTGTCCTAAGGCAAGGTGGAGATATATACTTCAAAGGGTAGGGTTTTATACAGAAGCATTGTCAAATTGGGGAATTGCCTTCAGCTGTTCAGGTGTTTGGCCAGCAGGAGGCAATAACATGTAGATTAAGATGCACTGAGCTGTCTGGCAGCAAACAATCATCCTTTTCAGGTTCAGTGAAATGCCTTTAGCCATTCCCAACAGGTGATAACATATGTGACTCAACCCTTGTTGAGTCCCCAAGTTCCATCAATCTTTTGATGAAACTCGCAATTATGACATGCTGGAACTGGCTTCCAGCACCTAGGGAGACTGTGCACCCCAGTAGAGGACAACCTAATAACATTATGATCAGCTGTGATTTCCATTTCCCCCCCTGAAACTTCGCTGAGTCTTGACTTTTATACAAGAACTTAGGAAACAAGGTATGGTCACCTGAAACCCTTTGACTTCTGCCTCTTTCCTCACATGTTTCCAAAATGACCCCAAGGGAATTTTGAAAATCCCAAAGGCAGTTTGAAATAAGTAATATAAAGAGAAAATAAACTGAATTAGCAGTCTTGCTCAATAGAAGGGATAAATCCTTTTTTAAAAAGTCACTAGGAAAATGAGTAATAGAATATCACTGTACTAATTACATGAGCAGTACTTACTGCGTATTCTTCTCAATGCTATAATAATAGTACCTATAAAGTATGTCCTATTATGATTATCTTCACCCCTTTTTCTAGATGGGAAACTGAAGTGTCATGTGGATTACGTAAGTTACTCAAAGTTACAAAAGTTGTACAAAATTAACAAGTGGTGGATTTGGACCTAGGCTGTCTGAGTTTCAGAGTCTAGGTTCTTAACCTTCCTACCACACTTGAGGGTAGGAAGTCACATGGACTGCTGGGGTTTGAGAATTTAACCATTGGTGGTTAAATCCTGCATACCCCTCCCCCCCCCACCCCCCAATCCCCCCCACCCCCAGATCCTCTCATCTTACCTTAGAAGTGTCTGTTAAACTTCTCTTCTCATGCCAGCTTTTGAAGCACAGGTTCAAGTCCGCATCATGTCTTGCCCAATTTATCGCAGTAGCCCACTCTGGCCTTCCCACTTCATAGCATGCTCCTTGTTTATTTCATAGCTATATAAAAAAATATTGTTCTGTGTCAGGGGCTGCAGAGAGGGAATAATAGGGCAGGGGCTGAGGAGAAGGGAAAATGGAGAGTCCATTTGTTACTGAGTCCTTATCATAGGCTTTGAATCCCCAGATAACCTAAACTAAGATGCCAAGGGATGTTATTGCTCAACTGAGAGCTGGCAAAAAGTGGTGTGATCTAAGAGAGACCAGAAACTCATATCCTAACCCCCAGTGTCCTCACCTCCATGTTACCAAGTGCTTCTGCACTTAAAACTCTACCATAAGAAGCTCGCACTAACCCATAAATTACAGGTGCTTTGGCATGAAAGAACATGTCAAGCAATAGCAGAGTCACCCTAGACATTAGTGGGACTCCGGGAGGAGGGAGCAACCAAGCAAGTATTGCTTTTATAAGCTGTACCTTTTCAGGAGGAAACAGAGATGATCCTAGAGTATGCATTCTCTATGGGGGCAATATCGCCCCCATGCGGGGGAAATTCTTTTTTGTAGGAAAAAAAAATCTATATTACAGAGGGCTGGGACTAGGATGAGGCAAGTGAGGGGTCTAGGACACAAAATGTTAGAAGACACCCACTTTGGGGGCTTTGTGTGTGTTTGGACACACATCAATAATAATATATGCACTTATTAGTTGGCAAGGAGTACTGTGAACAAGAATATGGAAAGGATCAGGCTAAGGGGGGGGGGAAGTGCTACGATTTTTAAATAGAGTGGTCTGGATCAACTCCTTAGAAAAGGTGACATTTGAGCAAAGTTTGAAGGAGGTGCCAGGGCAAACCAAGGGGCTCTCTAGAGGAAAAGTGTCCCAGGCAGAGGGACCAGCAAGTATAAAAGCCCTAAAGTGGGGATATAGCCTGTGTGTAGGGAAACCAGTATGGCTGAGTGAGGAGAGGGGAAGGGGAGATGAGGTCTGGGTAGAGGGTCATTTGTTTCATGGTAATGTGGGAAGATCCCATGAAGAAGCAGGGTATAACACACGTGTAATAAGTGTTCACTAAAGCAGTCTGCCTCCCTCCAGCCAGCCAGCCCCCTGAAGCACTAAGCCACATTTACATATTGGACTGAAATAGGTCCAGAAGCTACCAGCCTTCACAAGCAGAGTGAACACAAATCATGGCTAGCATTATGTGCACTAGCCATGACCAGCAGCCTAGATTACTGCCTATGTATTTAACTTCAGGGGTACCAGGAAGGTGGGGGGGGTAATGCCCCAATATCCTCCACCTTATCCTTCCTAAAGTACATATCCCTCCTTGGGGAACAGAATGGAGAGCCAGTAGGTCAGTGGTGCTTTAGCTTTTCAGACCACAGCCGAAAGTAAGTAGTCCAGTGTAGTGTGGGGCTAGAGTGCCTGTGCTTAGATTCTAGTTCTGTCCTTTTACTAGTAAGCTTGGTCACATTACTTGACCTCCCTGTGCCTCAGTTTCTGCCCCTACCTGTAAAATGAGGGTAACTTACTTAATATGGTTTTTCATGAGGACCGAATGAATTAATATTTATGGGATACCTGGTCATAGTAATGCTATATAAATGCTTATTAATTAAAAATAGATTCCCTTTGGGGACTCTACTTTTCCCTGAAAAAAAAAAGCATATGAATACACACAGAAATTTGTATTCTACTTCAGGGAATTTATGGACACTCTAAAATGCATCTCTTAATTTTTTCCTATTGATTTTTTACAGAGAGGAAGGGAGAGGGATAGAGAGTTAGAAACATCGATGAGAGAGAGACATCGATCAGCCGCCTCCTGCACGCCCCCTACTGGGGATGTGCCTGCAACCAGGATACATGCTCCTGACCGGAATCGAACCTGGGACCCTTCAGTCCGCAGGCCGACGCTCTATCCACTGAGCCAAACCGGTTTCGGCTAAAATGCATCTCTTGACCTTTGGAGGAGGGCTGGCCCATAAACCCCTGAGAGAGCCAAGATCAGTTCTGAAGGAGGAAAGGACGAGGAGATGGGTGGGTGGCACTGTGAGAGGACTGAAGAAGAGCAAGACACAGGAGATGGGGGACCTAGAACACATCTTACTCTCTTCCCATTTGGCCAAGGCCCACCGAGAATTGTCAATCATTTGCACTTTGGGAAGTTCCATCAGCTAGAAACTGAAGTTTTCTTAAATGAGGTCATTACTAATCATTTAATAAAAATGTTATGTCAGAGTATTTATTGAGCAGTGTGACATGGAATGGTCACAGGTCAAGGAAACACATGTAGGTTATGCCAAAACAGAAATGTTTTCATTCTGGTTACATAGTAAAACCTGAAAATGCAGTTCTTGGAAGAGTGTTGTCCCAAGCCCTGAAGCAATGATATAAGCTATAATATAAAAGCCTAATATGCTAATTGACCAACATCCTTGCGGACAACCATCAGGATGAAGCCGCAGTGGCAGGGGCTGAGGCAGAGACAGCAGAGGCAGCAGAAGCTGGGGGCTGAGGCAGAGGAGGCAGCAACCATCAGGATGAAGCCGCAGTGGCAGGGGCTGAGGCAGAGACAGCAGAGGCAGCAGAAGCTGGGGGCTGAGGCAGAGGAGGCAGCTGCTGCAGCAACAGGGGCTGAGCCCCTTGCCCAAATTTCGTGCATCAGGCCTCTAGTCTATATAATAAAAGCCTAGGCAACTGTTACGGTGGGATGACCAGAACAACCAGTCGCTACGATACGCATTGACCACCAGGGGGAAGATGCTCAATGCAGGAGCTGCCCCCTGGTGGTCAGTGCGCTCTCACAGGGGGACTACCTCTCACCCAGAAGCAGGGCTCACAGCCGGCTAGTGCAGTGGTGGTGGCAGGAGCCTCTCCCACCTCCGTGGCAGCGCTAAGGAGCAGCCAACCGAGTGGTAAGAAGTAGCGAGCAGGTGGATAGTAAGGAGTGAGGGGTCCCAGACTGCAAGAGAGCACAAGCCCGGCTGAGGGCCCCCTCTCTGCCCCCCATGCACAAATATCATATGCTAGGCCTCAAAATAATATTGTTTTTAGGGTTCCCATATAAGAGTGTCTAGGTGTGGCACCTCATTTTGATCATCTCTCTATGAAACAGTAACTCAATCCAGAGAAGCACTACCACCAGATTACAAGTTTTGGCTGGGTCTAAAATATTCACACAAGGGGGGTTAATCACATCCTCTTTAGATCCACTAATAAGGATTAAACCTTTATCTTTCTCATCCAACCTGGCGATGAATGTATTGGAAGTAAATACTCGTTACTATTAGCACAGTCACAGATTTAAGACAACCAACTAGTCCACATTTTAAGTCTTATACCCTATAGTATAAAACAGTGGGGAGAAAAATGTAAATTTCAGAAACATCCACACATGACCTTGCATGGCTTGGGTGCAGGTAGTTTGTTTGGGAGATGATTCCAGGGATCAGGAGTGAGGGACCAGGGAGAGGACATTAATAAAATTGGAAAAGTCAATTAAAGGTACATTATTGAGGTCACTGTGGGTGATCTCTACTTGAAGGATCATTTTAACAGACATTTATAAGATCTGTTAAGCAATCTATCTGCTGTGACTGGCAGTTATAATTACTACTCTAAACTTCAGATTCTGAATAATGGTCATCCAAAAAGAATTCTCAATTCTTTCACTCCTGGATTCTGCTTCATGGCTCTCAGATCCATTCCTCATCTTTCCTCTGCTCTGCTTTATATCACAGGGTCCTGACCCCTTGCAATATTTGGATTAAATGCCTGCTCTTGAACTACATGCTATGGGTTCCTGACTGATCCCTGATTGATAGAGATTCCTTAATAATGTAATCAATCAAAAAATGTTTTTGAACATCTACTAGATACAAGGCAGTGGACTGAATTTCTGGAGGATAATAAATAAAGTACCAAGCAGCTTAGCATCTCGTTAGGAAAACAAGACATAAAATGAAAAAATTAAATAACAATGCCGAAGGGTATACTGTATATTCAAATGCCAAGTAGATGATGTAGTCAGTGAATAAACTTTACGATATAAAGATGAGAGAGCCATCTTCATTGGCTTCTGTAGCCAGGACATACTTTAGTAAGCCAGAGAGCTGACATAAAGGAGTCATTTTCTAAACGTTCCAATTTTGGAAGGGTGAAAGTTTGAAATTTTATTTGAAATCTCCTGATTTATAAATGTTGGTAAGCAATTAAAACTTCCAAAAACTTCACTGTGATTCCCACTGTATAGGCCAGATAGAACTTGTTTAGGAGTTAAATTGGGATTGTCAGCCAATGGTGTGCATTTGGTGGATGGCTTACTGCATTGGGGAAGAAGTCAGAGGCAAAGAATGTTAAGATCCCTCCCAATGAAAAGATTTCAGGATTCTGGAGAAACCAAGATGGTGAAAGATGGAAGCTCCTGACTGCGCTGAACTCCAGTCCTGGGTGAGACTCTGGGAACCCAGACCCATTCGGAGGGAATCTGGACTGTCAGGAAAAGAGAAAGCAACTGAGACTCAGGGGAGCTGCAGAAGGCAGAAGTCCAGAGGAGCATGCATGCAGAGAGGACAGACTGCTGAGTGCACAGGCAAGTGAGTAAGCAGCTGACTTTCTAAAGTTGGAGGGAGACAGAAGCTTCTGACTATGCTGAAGATAGTGTAAGGAGCTTCTGGGACAACTTCAAGCATACCAACATCCGAATTATGGGGGTTCCAGAAGAAGAGAGAGAGCAAGATACTGGAAACCTATTTAAAGAAATAAAGAGAGAAAACTTCCCCCACCTGGTGAAAGAAATAGACTTGTTAAGATCTCTTCCAATGAAAAGATTCCAGGAAGCGCACAGAACCCCAAACAAAAGGAATCCAAAGAGGACCACACCAAGATCCACCATAATTAAAATGCCAAGAGCAAAAGACAAAAAGAAAATATTAAAAGCAGCAAGAGAAAAACAGTTAATTACCTACAAGGGAGCACCCATATGATTGTCAGCTGATTTCTCAACAAAAACTATGCAGGACAGAAGGGAGTGGCAAGAAATATTCAAAGTGATGAATAGCAAGAATCTACAACCAAGATTACTCTACCCAGCAAAGCTATCATTCAGAATTGAAGGACAGATAAAGAGCTTCATAGATAAGAAAAACCAAACCAGTAGTATATGAAATGCTGAAAGGTACTCTTTAAGAAGAGGAAGAAGAAGAAAAAAGTAAAGATAAAAATTATGAACAACAAATACATGTCTATCAATAAGTGAATCTAAAAATCAAGTGAATTAAAACTCTGATGAACAGAATAAACTGGTGAATATAATAGAATCAGGGGCATAGAAAGGGGATGGACTAACAATTCTCAGGGGGAAAGGGATGAAGGGGTGCAGGGAGAGACTGAACAAAAATCATATAGCTATGGATGAGGACAATGAGGGGAGAGATAAGGGCAGAGGGAGGGATGGGAGCCAGGTGGAGGGGAACTATGGGGGGGTGAAGAGGAACTAATAATCTGAACAATAAAGATTTATTTAAAAAATAAAATAAAAATAAAAATAAAGTGAATAAAAAAATCTGATGAACAGAATAAACTGGTGAATGTAATAGAATCAGGGGCACAGAAAAGGAGTGGATTGACAATTCTTGAGGAGAAAGGGGTATGGGGGTGCGGGAAGAGACTGGGCAGAAATGGTACACCTATAGATGAGGACAGTGGTGGGAAGGGAAGGGCAGAGGGTGAGGTGGATATTGGTTGGAGGGGAACTATGGGGGAGGGAAAAGAGGAACAATTGTAATAATCCGAACAATAAAGATTTATTATACTTTTAAAAAAGAAAAGATTCCAGGCTTCTAATATTTCACTCATGTATGAGGCAGTCAAGGCTTAGGCTCAGGAGGGGACATTGAGCTTGGGGAAAAGGAACAGAGGAGAGAGAGAGATTAGAGAATATTTATAATAATATCATACATTTATATACTAGTTTATGGTCTGCAGGGTTTGTTACTGAAGTCATGATAGAATAGAGGCTCACAGGGTAGGCTCTGATATCAAACTACCTGGGTTCAAATCCCAGCTCTACAGTGAATTGCTAGTGAGGCCATGAACACATCAATAAACTTTCCAGCCTTAGTTTCTCAAGCTCTAAAAGGACTGATGCTAATAAATTCATATATCTCCAAGAGTTGTTGGGTAATTAAATAATAACATGTGCAAGAAGCTCTTCGTCCATTAAGCCTGGATCACAGGAATCATTTTTTCACTATCATCACACACACATAATCTATCTTTAATCTTTGCAACAGCCCCACATTACAGTGAAAGGAATGCACAGGATGGTTGACTGGATATGGAGAAGAAAGGTGAGGAATGAGAGGAGTTGGGAGCCATTTGGTTTGTAGACTCAGCTCTATTGCTAACACTAACTCTGGATTTCTGGATCCTTTGCTTAACACTTGTGGGATTTTTCTGTATAAAAAGCGGACCTTTGTAACTCATATTCTTCATAATTTTAAAATGCTGGCTTCCTGAGTATGGTAAGAACAAATTGGTGTTGTCTTAAACCACAAAATTCGTGGTAATTTATTACAACAGCAACAGGAAACTAATACACTGAAATTTCCAGCTTAAATTATTTGGCTGGTTTTACCAGCAATACTGTCAAATTCAAGAACTGATTATATATGAAAATGATGGGAGGTGATGAAAGATACGTCCTTAGATATATGGAGTTGGAGAGGCACTGACAGTAAGGCATTTACATGGCAGTGGTCAGACCACACTTGGCGGTGTGGGATTGGAGTTTGGGAGGTAGCAATAATTTTGAAACAAAGTGTCAGGGAGGAAACTAGGCAAAGAGTTTCTTGAGTTTCCAATTCCTCTGTTTGGCTTCCATGCTAAGTGTATGCGAGCCAAACTCCTGCTCATCATAATTGGAATATATGGACTTTGTGTGTTTTTTTAAATATCACTAGGGAGTCATACTGAGTAAATTTTATAGACACATCACAATAATTTTATTTATTGACTTAAATCAAGACTTCAATAAATGAATAATGCTTTAAAATTTTCTCTTTGTTGGTTTCCAAAGGAAAATCTGAAAAATTTCACTGTTTTCCCTGTCTTTGTTTATGAATCTGTTTAACAATGGAAATATTTTGTCTCCTAAGAGTGGCATGGAACTCAAATATATGACTCACTGGAAATGACGACCACCTCTTTGGTTATAATAAATGGGAAGCGAGTTAGGAGAGAGCCCAAGAGAAACAGAGGCTGATACTCAGGAAATGTAAGGTCTATGGGGACATCTCTATGTTACAACAGGAGGAGTGATGTGGAGCATCATAATGAGAGGCAGAAAGTGAATAAAATGTTAGTCACTTGGTAATCAGTCCCCTAGAAGAAGAAAATGACAAAAGGAAAAAAAAGGGCAAAAGGTTTTTAAATTTCTAGCTTCCACTTACAAGATTCCCTCCCTTCATCTCCGTACATTGCTGCTGGGAGCTCTATAAGTTCCATGATGGAAGAGGCCAGTCTGCATGTGGGTTAAGCTGGTCTAACCCTTGGGCTCAATTTTCATCAGGTCTTACCTCCTGATTGTGACTCCATGCCTATCCAACCCAGAGATGGTCAACCAATTCTATGCTTGACTAGTCCATGTCCTCTAACATCTAAGCAAGAGGTGAAACTCAAATCACAGCTCTGCTCAAGGGATTTAGCAATGGGGAAGGTTGGAACCATTGGTGGCTACGGCAGCCATTATTAGCCTCTTTTTGCCCTTCAGCATCACTCTTTATCCTTCTTCCCTGGAACTCCACTCTTCCTCAGTGTGGTGTATCATATTACTTGATTTGAGGATATTGTACCAACCTTGCATCCTAGGAATAAATCCCGCGTGATCATGTTTTATGATCTTTTAAGTGTATTATTAGATTTGATTTGCTAATATTTTGATGAGGATTTTGGCATCTATGTTCATCAGGGATATTGGCCTATACTTTTTTTTTTCTTTGTAGTGTCTTTATCTGGTTTTGGAATTAGGATAATATTGGCCTCATAAAATGAATTTAGGAGTCTTCCTTCCTCTTGAATTTTGTGGAATAGTTTGAGAAGGAGTGATCTTAATTCTTCTTTGAATGTTTGGTAAAACTCGACTGTGGTCCAGGACTTTTATTTATTGCAAGTTTTTTTATTATTCCTACTTCATTGGTTGTAATTGGTCTGTTCAGATTTTCTGTTTGTTCTTGCTTCAGTTTTGGGAGATTATATATTTCTTGCAGGCTGTCCAGTTTATTGGCATATAGTTGTTCATAATATTATTGTGTAATCCTTTGTGTCTCTGTGGTGTTAGTTGTGATAGCCCCTCTTATATTTCTGATTTTATTTATTTGGGTCCTCTCTCTTATTTTCTTGATACGTCTAGTTAAAGGCGTATCAATCTTGTTCATCTTTTCAAAGAACCAGCTCTTTCCCAAGAGTATTTTAAAAATTAAACTTCTGCTAACTCAACATATTCTTTGACTGGTAGGATATTAAAGTAACATGAGGGATATATTGAGGAGCTGAAACTAAGAGGAGGCAATTTCAACTAAATTAGGCTATCAAGTCATTAACTACTCTGGGTACATGGAGAAAAATCAGGTTATAGTTTGTGTGAAATGACCTTTCTTATCATACACACACACACACACACACACACACATACATACATACATACATATATCCATTTATCTATATACAGTTGAATTTGAACAAAATGGGTTTGAACTGTATCCATTTATATGTTGCTATTTTCAATAAATACTGTAAATATATTTTCCTTATGATTTTCTTAATAATATTTTCTTTTCTCTAGCTTGCTTTACATTATGTATGAATACAGCATATAATACATATACAAAAATGTGTTAATCAACTGTTTTTGTATTAGTAAGGCTTCTTTTGGTCAACAGTAGACTATTGCTAGTTAAGTTTTTGGGGAGTCAAAAGTTATATGTGAGTTTTCACCTGCGCAGGAGATTGTTGCCCCTAATCTCCACTTTATTCTAGGGTTAACAGTATAGATATTGATATAGATATAGATATAGATATAGATATAGATATAGATATAGATATAGATATAGATAAGATATAGATATAGATATAGATATATACACACACATAGAAAGAGAAAAGAATATATGTCAGAATGTTAATGTAATTTATCTCTGGAGTGAAATTATAGGTGGTTTTAATTTTCTCCTTTTTGTTTATCTGTAATTTCTGAAGTTTCTCCAATAAGTATGTATTATTGTTCGTAGATAAAAAATAGAATTACTTTGCTTTTACAGAATCTGACTATCCCCCCAAATAAATACTACAGCAGTTCTTGTAGTTTATACACCAGAGGTATCTGATTTAGTTTAACTCATAAGAAAGAAGTAGCTTGCTAATATAAAGTCTGTGCTAATAGGTATAAATGGAAGCACAGTTAATGGGAATTTAATTTATGCAGATGTATACATTTACTTTGACAAATTATAATGAATGTTAGCCAACAACTAAAGGCCTTATTCATCATTTTCAGTTTAAAACATACTAAACCATTATATAACAAAATATATAGAC
The DNA here is from genome assembly GCA_011751065.1 of Lasiurus cinereus. Lineage (NCBI taxonomy): Eukaryota > Metazoa > Chordata > Mammalia > Chiroptera > Vespertilionidae > Lasiurus > Lasiurus cinereus. The sequence goes on along the minus strand of JAAGEH010000411.1, from coordinate 4,563,902 downwards.
ACGGGTAACAGTTAAATTGGAAGACTTGCTTCACCGGAGATATGCCTTTGTAGAGAATTGAAAAGAAGTACTGATTAGGCTGTTAAAAATAATAGTAAATTAACATACTGCCCTCTTTTGGTAGCTATTTGCAACTCATTTGACATTCACTCCCTTTTAAGATGTTACTCTCCTATGAATTTCTGCAAACTAAACTAATTTTAAATCATCTTTTTCCTCAACAGAAAATGCTGATAATTCCAGTTTGTTACCACCATCTGGTAAGACTGTTATTTCACGATTTGGGGGAATTTCAGGAAAATAGTCTACAACTTCTCCATGCAATATGGCATGTAGTCAGATACAGCAACATTGTTGTGGTGTTTTTTGTGTGTTTTTTTTTTTCATGACTCTTAATTACGTTAAACTCTGTCATTAAATCTATCACTGAAAAGCCAGTAGCAAACATAAAAGAGGACAGGCATACTGTTCCCACACGTTGCTGGACAAAGCTGGGGAGTAAACTGTGGATTTTCATTACAGTAACTGTTTCAGTTCTTCAATGTTGTTTTTAGTATTATAGTTCACAAGTCTCCTAAAGAGCTCAAGAACGTAAACATGCTAATGTGCTTATAGTTGAAGGATGAGATGTCTTCTCAAACTTTCTAAGTAGCCTCACTGAATGAATATTTTTCAAAAGGTTTATGAGGGCTTAGCACTCATGAGAATGGGGAGGCAAACGCCGTAAAGAGAAATTGATAACTAGGACCCATCCTGACAGGACCCAGGAACAGAACCTGTACTCAGCACTGTGAGCTGGAATGGCAGCTCAGGGACAACGTGGTCCAGCCCCACATTACTTAGTTGGTGACATGAAGCCTGGAGACCTGAGTACCTTTTCTAAGGTCACACAGGTCTTGCCCCACATCACACAGAGGTGGCTTCTCTAACCCTTACTTCTGTGTTCTTTCTGGTATACCGTATATCACAGAACAATCTTTTGTGGTAAGGAGCGAGTCAACTCACACTGTATTCTTAGTTGTGTGAAAATGAGATTCTATTGCTATTAATTCATTTAAACAAAAACAATAATAGCTATTCCTTCTCGTGCATGTACTACACGTCTGGGAGTCTTCAGACGTTTCATTTTGCTTCCCATCTTGCAACATCGGAACCATTATATTGATATTAGAGATGAAAAACTGGGGGTCAGAGAGGATAAAACTTGTCCATGTTCACACATTCTCTGAAGCCAGACTACTTGGGTTTGAATTCAGCCACCATTATCCTACCCCCGCTCCCCCCCCCCACTGCTAGCTGTGTGACTTTGGGCAATTCCTTCACTTTCCCGTGCCCCTGTTTCTTCTTTGTAAATTGGGAAGAATGTTAGTGACTGTTTCATAGGGTAATTATGGAGATTAAATGAGATAAAACGTGTGCCTGGCAAGGAGCAACTCCTCAATCAGCAATAACTATCTGGGCTATTAAGCCATGGGGCAAAGATTCAAACTCTGGATTGCAAGTCTCCAAATCCCAAGCCCTTTTGACTGCGCCATTCTGCCCCCCTCATGGTGTATGTTTCTTCTGGTACAATAGCCGTCAGAGCAGTATCTTTGCAAAATTCTCTTTCCATGGAATGGTATATGTGGCTTTGGGTCCAGGCACAGCCTGGGTTGTGGGGGCTGGCTAGGGGAGAGCTGCACTAACTGGAAGGTAAGAGCCAGTGCACATCAGGGGTGGAAGGGCAGCCGTGCCTGCAGGCCTCTTCTTTGGATGGCATCGCCAGTCATCAATATTTAGAAGAACCGAGAGTCATTCATTGTAAACCAGCTTTGACCAATTATTTTGTTCTGCCACCAGAGCGAAGGATTCCATGTCCACACTTTGAATCTTACTGCTCAGGAACTGTCTGACTTCTGAAAAAAAATACCCTTGGTAATTTTAAAAAATGTAGTAAATGACAAAATATGGAATGAATAATGTAGGACAGACAGGGTGTGTGTGTTTCAGCCAAGGCATGAGCGGTCTAAAACAGACAGTCCAGCCAAATGCCTTGACACACCCAAATGTTGTCCTTACGGGCTAAATATCATGCTCCCTACTGCAAAGCTTGGCTTCCTTGTAAAATATTTGTGTTTGCTTTTCTTGTGTATATGTAGAGATCAAGCCATTGGATCTCTTTTTTTAAAATATATTTTATTGAATTTTTACAGAGAGGAAGGGAGAGAGATAGAAATTTAGAAACATCGATGAGAGAGAAACATTGATCAGCTGCCTCCTGCATACCCCCTACTGGGGATGTGCCCACAACCAAGATACGTGCCCTTGACCGGAATTGAATCTGGGACCCTTCAGTCCGCAGGACGATGCTCTATCCACTGAGCCAAACCGGTTTCGGCATTGGATCTTTTAAATATATAAATTGGCAAAGTGTGTGTAGTAGACTGAGCCCTTAAAATAAGTGGAGTTATTCTATGTTAAATTTATAACTTGATTGTCTTAATAGCAACCGTATTTTTAAATAACATACCAGAAAATTGCGTTAGGTAGTATAGTATTGAGTGATAGCAATGTTTTGTTTTGTTTTTTTTAGTCCTATGGGAAGAATTCCTAGGTGTCATTATAACCAAATGGACCCAATGTACCAATATGTGTCACAATTGTAGCTTGACAAATATTTAAAGTATTAAATGTTTTCTGGAACTCTTTGGCTGAAAATTTTTGAAAGCAGTATATCTTATATTTTGTTGTTCTTCCTAAACTCATTTCCATAAGATCCCATAAGTAGGAGCAGGCTTTGTGACCATGAGCCTCGGGTTCTTCATCTGTCAAATGATACAACTGCACTCATTTCATCTCTTGGGTTCTTTCTCTATATTTCTCTGATTAAAGGCATACTAAGTGATTGTAGGACTTGCAGATTTAATTACAGATTGGTCTCATGTTTTCCACTTCTTGTCATGATTGTATCTCAAAATCTAACTCCTTAAAATTCCATAAATAATTGATTCAAAGTATTAATTTGAAAAACGTGTGTGTTTTCTCCTGCAGCTGACTCTCCTATTGGTTTTGTCCCATACTCCAATGGTACTCCAGGCAAGATTTTGAAAAAAAAAAAATTTAATCTAGATTTAGCCCAATTTGTTAATTTTTTTTATTTAATTCTATCTTTGTATTGTTCTTTCCCCTTGGGACAAAAGAGGTTGAAACTTCAAGCCTAAATGGTAAGAATTTTTCTGAAGCAAGTGAAAATTGATGACCATTAATATGAATATAAGTATAATGAATGATGTTGCAGGTTTCCATATTCAAAGAATAAAAAAGAAAAACCCAAAGAAACCCAAGACTGACAACCCGGACGGCCATCTAAACTTTCTGGTTAAATGAGAAAAGTCTTATTATCGTGGAGGGAAGACAGCCCTCCATCACTCTGTTCTGTAAGACAAGAGAAATGTTGCCAGGCCAGCATGGCTCAGTGGTTGAGCACTGATCTATGAACCAGGAGGTCACATTTGATTGCTGTTCAGGGCACATGCCCGGGTTGCGGTCTCAGTGTGGGGTGTGCAGGAGGCAGCCAATCAATGATTCTCTCTCATCGATGTTTCAATTTCTTCCTCCCTTCCTCTCTGAAAGCAATAAAAATCTACTTCTTAAGAGAAATGTTGACCACATTTTGAGTACCCCATTTCACTTGCTCACCAACACAATTCCAACACATTTTTTTATGACAGATTGTTTAAATGTGAAAAGCACATCCAGTGACTTCAATATTATTGAAGCATGGATTTGGAGGCACAAAGTGTTCAAAGACAGCCTTTTTACAGATGATTTGTCATTTTAAAATAGTATAAAATAAAATAAAATAAAATAAAAAAAACAAGCTCCATTATGCTGAGGAAAAGGACAAAGAACTGGGTTATATTCGAGGGAGGTGGGCAGGGTAGCACATTCTGTCCCCCCCCCCCTTTGTGGGTAGGATAGCCTTCCATCTTATTGCAGTCAAAACCCAATACTTTTCACAATCCCTTTAGTCAAAATAAAAGCTCGCCATGTGTTTGGCAGCTAAGAGCTAAACAATCATTAAATGCAGCTCACATTGATCGAAACTGGTATAAATTCAATTTTGGTCTAATGGGAAAGGCCAGGCATTGTCATTTTTATATGCAATTACTTTTTACAGGCAAAGCACATCTTCAAAATAGCTTTGGCAGTCGTTTTTGGGTCCTATTTTATGTGGTTAAAAAGTGTGATATTATAATACATGCCATTCCCCCCTAAAGTTTCATCCAGAATAATAAATTCTAGAACGCTTTCCATTAAAATAAATACCAATAGAATAGATTTTAAATTGAGTTTTAAGTGAAACAAGACGGAAAGTGAGGTTTCCCTAAAAGTTAGTTGAATAGAATCAAAAATTCCAAATTTGGGAGAGGGCAATGGGAAGATATGTATACGTGTAACACAATAAAAAAAAAAGAATTCCAAATTTAAACTAGGATTACTTTCACAAGAATGAACTACATTAGGTCAAAATATATTCAGCATCCACAGTACTATAAAGTTAGTATTAACTGTAAAAATATCATATCCCTTAATTATCATAGAGAAAAATAGGACAAAATATTAAACTATATAAATGAGTGTATTTAAATGTAATTATTACAGGAGTGTTGCTATGTTTTGGACACATAACATGTGTGTAGGAAACACATTTTGAACACGTGGATATTTGCTCAGGAATTGTCTCTGGGGTTGGGGAATGGACAGTGTGGTGAAGGGGAGGGCAGCGAATACATTTGGTAATGTCAGTTGGCTTTTGCCAAATGCTCTGACTTCTCCATGGTTTAGGGAAGAGTAAAATGTTTAGGGAAGCTAGGAAGATGCATGTGTTTATTAATCATGCCAATGGTTAGGTTAATTTTTTATTATTTTATTTCAGATGCTACTTCAACCGTGTTATCTACTTTAAACAAGACAGGTAACATCAAGTTATTTCTAAACAGAGTATCTGTCTTCCGTGGCTTCTTGAGTTTCTCACTTGTGTGGTCTTTTGGATTAGTAAAAGTTATTATCTCCTTGCCCACTTCCTATGCCTTCAGCTGTCGATTTATTACTTGTTTTATTTTGACATTGAACTGTAATTCGGGTGTCACCACACTCCTGATCTTCCAAACTGCTATGGCAATGGCACTCCACTTAAAATAATATCTTTAGTATAATAATAATATATCTTAGCTCATAAATGGAAAGTATAGAAAAAAATAAAGAAAATATAATTCACCTTTAGTGTTATCTTCCTAAGACCATTGCTGTTAATTGGGTATATTTCCATTCAGTGTCATACGTACATATACACTGTCGTAGCTTAGGTACATTGTTATAGCTCACCCTTTTGACTTCATATGAAGTTTTAAGTATTTTCTAGAGTCGCTTGCTATTCATGACTTGATAATACTCCATTATCAGAGTTGTTTCTATTTTTCAGTAGAAATTGTTGCTATAAATATCCTTGTGCCAACATCTTTGCATGCATCCTGGTTTCTATAGGATGCATACCAAGGATTGGATTTAATGGGTCAGCATTTTGATATCTTAGAGCCCTTGATACCTACTGCCCAATTACCTTCTAGCTTGTACCGGACATGATAATGGACATGAATGTCTATGTTGCTGTACCTTTGCTGAAAGCTGAGTCTGTATCATATATTATTAAACTTTCTCTCAATTCCGTAAGTTCTATTTTGATTTTTTGATTATTAGTGAGATTGAATTACTCATTTTGCTTGATTATTCTGGAAAGGAAAGTATTAGGGTAAACAAAATAATGTATTTAAAGGATTCTTCGTGGTAATATAAATGCTAGCAGCCTCTATAATTACCACCAATCATTGCCCATGGGTCAGTCACACATTGAAACAGAAACTCATCAATAACGCACACACAAATGAGGTTTCTGAAAGTGTCAGTATAACGACATCATTCTTAAGGGCTTCCCTAAGATCTGAGCTTTGTGTTTTCTTCAGAATTTGCCACTCATCCTAGGACACAGAGCTTCTTTGTAAATCTGTGCCCTGGACACAGCCTCTTCTAATTGGCCATCCTGAGAGCCAGGATTTCTGAACCTGGTTCTCCATAATCTGGGAACTGAACCATGGGCTCTGTCCCAAAAGTGTGTTGAAAGATATTTCTAAAATTTGCTTTTTCAGTGTGTTTTAATATTAACCTGTGAGTCACTGACTGAACAGTTACGTCTTGTTCTGCTGTGAGCCTGTGGTATGACTGTAGTTGGATAGTGTCACCCTCTCTGAAAATAATTTTATCTATCAGTACGATTGGAATAGTATTGTATTAACTCTTAGAGAAAATGGCAGGGTAATTCCTTGATTGTGGAACATATTAGCAATATTTTAGATTCTGTGCTTACTTTTACCTTTAATTTTTATTCTGAATCATTGATCTTTAAAACCTAACACCTGAAGGTCCTGATAGTGACTTAATTTTACGTATCTAAAGTATATGTCTGCATTAATGGAAACTGCAGTAGAATTACACAAGCAGTGGGTGTGTAATGGGTGTGACCTAACTGGGAAAACATGGGAATCTAAATCCCAGACCTACCCTGTGCCAATGCTATATGATCTGTGTATGTGATTCCCATTCATTCTGCTGAGATGACCAATAGAGTCTTAAAGGTGTCGACAGTATGATTTTCTTAGCACTTCACCAAAATTATACTCATGGAAAATTGTTTTTTTAAAAAAACAAGCAACAATTCTGCTCTAATATTTAAATTGCTTCTTTGCAGAAAAAACTAAAATCACTATAGTAAAAACCTTCAATGCATCAGGTATGACTTATCAATATCAAGACTTTCTTTTTTATAACTGAAGTAAAATTAAACCAACGGTTGATGTTAATGTTTTCTTTCTCTCTTCTTCCTACATTTTAAAAATTAAACTGGTTTTTAATGAATGATGTTTATTCACTGGGTACCTGAAGTTGTACTAAGTGTTTGGGGTTATAAAAGCAACGATTAGGCACAATGCCCACCCTCAAGAATCTTCTAGTCTGTGTGGGGAGATAAAGCAAATAAACAGATAATTAACATGAACATGTAGTATGAACATAAAGGCAACTATTTCTGACATAGTTAAGAAGCATAGGAGATAGAAGACTGACAATTATCAATGGGATGCATTATATGAAGGAAAGATTCTTAAAGAAGTGAATCCCAATCTCTTTTTAAGTAATAAAAGAAAGATGTGCTTTTAAGTACCTCGTGCAAGACTAGGGATACATGATATACTTAAAGGTTTCTGGTTGATTTAAAGCAGAGGTTGGCAAACTATGAGCTATGGGCCAAATCCACCTTTTTTGTTTTTTGTAAATAAAGTTTTATTAGAAAAGTACTGTGCTCCATTTTTTTTTTAACATATTGTCTATGGTTACTTTTCCACTATAATGAATGATAGCGTTGAATAGTTACAATGGGGATTACATGGCCCACAAAGCCTAAAGTATTTACTGTTTGACCCTTTACAGACAAAGTTTTCTCATTCATGATTTGAAGGACAGCCTGTGGCCATATACTTGGAGGAAATGACAGATATAGTAGCCCCAGCAATAGGAAAGAAAATCCTCAGTATAAATAAGCAGCAAAAGACATACAGCACTGGAAATGAAGGTGCCACTAAAACTTAGAGAAAGATGAGATGCGATAGAATGAAAAGCTTAGTAAACAATAGACCAATAACTGTAAGAAACATTAAAGCACTACTACTCACCATCTATATATTGTATAACTGCATAGTATATTTCTAGTGAGTTATACCCATTAGAAAATATATTTAAAATGAAATCTTTCTCTTTTGATATGGGTAAACTTTGCTGTGGAACAACATAGAACTCACATGTCTGGTAACTTTTGGCACCCAAATTCAGTTTGCTCACATAGTCAAAACTTTAGCTGAATCTTGATGCCTACACACAAAATGTCAACTAAATCATCCCGGCGGAAACCATATCACACACACTGATTCAAATTGTAATTTTAGTTCATGTTCAAACCAGTTCTCCTAGGAAAGAATTAAGCACACAAATCCACAAATGAAAGAAATGGAGGAAAGCAAAGGAAATAAAATAGCAATCAAGCACTGTGTACACAATTTCGACAGAACCAGACATAGCAAGATATAAAAATATTCCTTACTATAACAACCTCTTCCCCTTGGTAGTTTGCTTAGTAACATTTTCCCCTCACATTGACTAAAGGTTTCTTATACTCTGCCAAAAGTATGAAATTAATGAAGGAGAGATTCTTAGAGTAGTAAACCCTGAACTCTTTTCAGATCAGAGACGTACTTCTCCCTTCACCTTTGGTGAAAATGTTTTCAGGTTAATATGTCTGGCTTTTTGTTCTAATGTGGCTTATTTCACCTCCATTCATCTCTGCCTACTGTGTATGCCTGTGTCATCTGTTGTCCTGGTCACTACTCCATTTTGTCTTCACTATAACTTTTTTTAATTTAATAAATCTTTATTGTTCAGATTTTTAAAATTGTTCCTCTTTTTTCCCCCATACTTCCCCTTCACCTGGTTCCCACCCCACCCTCTGCCCTTACCACCCCCCAACTGTCCTCATCCATCGGTATACGATTTTTGTCCAGCCTCTTCCTGTACCCCCCACGCACTGCTTTCCCCCAAGAATTGTCAGTCCACTCCCTTTCTATGCCCCTGATTCTATCATATTCATCAGTTTATTCTGTTCATCAGATTTTTTTATTCACTTGATTTTTAGCTTCACTTGTTGATAGATATGTATTTGTTGTTCATAATTTTTATATTTACCTTTTTCTTCTTCCTCTTCTTAAAGAGTACCGTTCAGCATTTCACATAATACTGGTTTGATGGTGATGAACTCCTTTAGCTTTTTCTTATCTGTGAAGCTCTTTATCTGCCCTTCAATTCTGAATGATAGCTTTGCTGGGTAGAGTAATCTTGGTTGTAGGTTCTTGCTATTCATCACTTTGAATATTTCTTGCCACTCCCATCTGGCCTGCATAGTTTCTGTTTAGAAATCAGCTGACAGTCATATGGGTACTGCCTTATAGGTAACTAACTGTTTTTCTCTTGCTGCTTTTAATATTCTCTTTGTCTTTTGCTCTTGACATTTTAATTATGATGTGTCTTGGTATGGTCCTCTTTGCCTTCCTTTTGTTTATGGTTCTATGTGCTTCCTGGACTTGTAAATCTATTTCTTTCACCAGGTGGGGGAAGTTTTCAGTCATTATTTCTTAAAATAGGTTTTCAATATCTTGCTCTCTCTCTTCTTCTGGCACCCCCAAAATTCTGATGTGGTATGCTTGAAGTTGTCCCAGAGGCTCCTTACACTATCTTTATATTTTTTTATTCTTTTATCTTTTTGCTTTTCTGGTTGAATGTTCTTTGCTTCTTCACATTGCACATCTTTGACTTGATTCTTGCAATCCTGTTGTTAGGTCTCTGTATAATATTTTTTATTTCAGTCAGTGTATGCTTAATTTCTAGTTGGTCCTTTTTCATATCCTCGAGGGTCTCACTAAATTTATTGGCCTTTTCTAGAAAATTCTTGAAAAACCTTATAACCATGGTTTTGAACTCTATATCCAGTATTTTGCTTTCCTCCATTTCTTTCATTTGTAATCTGTTTCTTTGTCTCCACATTTTGGCTGCTTCCCTGAGTTGATAGAGTGGATTTGTATGCTAGGTGTCCTATAGGGCTCAGCCTCCCCAATTACCTGAGGTGGACACTCTTGGTGCACCCCTTTGTGGGCTATGTGCACAGTCTTGTTGCAGTTAAGCCTTGATAGTTGTTGGTATCACTGGGAGGAATTGACCTCTTCCAGGCCAATTGATTGTGAGGATCAGCTGTGTCTATGCAGGGAGACTTTTGTGCTGAAGACACCCTTAGAGGAGAGGACTTGCAAAAGACTCTGTGCTCAGCTTAGATGGGGTGGAGTCTCAGTGTGGAAAAGACAGCATTGGTTTCCCATCAGCCCTGCCCTAATAGGCCCCTGTGTCCCAGTATCCCATGGTAATCACTGCAAGCACCTCTGAGAGAAAGCTTCCCTCGAGTTCTGCCCGCTACCAGATAGTCCATTTTCTCCCCAAATGAGTCTGGGTACCCAGAACCTCACCTGGAACTGGAGTTCAGTGCAGTCGGGAGCTTTGTCTCCCTCTCACTTGAGAAAGCCAGCCACGTACTCAGCTGTCTACCTTCTCCACACATGCCTTGGTACCTCTGCCTTCCACAGTTCCTCTGAGTCTCAGTGTGCTTTTCTCTTTCCTGACAGTCCAGTTTCACCCCATATAAGTCTTGGTCCCCAGAGTCTCACCCAGAACTGGAGTTCAGTGCAGTTGGGAGCTTTTGTCTCCCTCCCACTTGAGAAAGCCAGCTACACACTCAGTTGTCAGTCCTCTCCATGCACATGTCTCAGTACCTCTGCCTCCTGCAGCTTCTCTGAGTCTTAGTGTGCTTTTCTCTTTCCTTCTAGTTGTAGAATTTCCACTCAGCAGCTTTCCTGTGGTTCTGGTTGGTGTCCATTCTGTCTTTTAGCTGTAGTTTTGAAATTGTTGTGCGAGGCAGCAGTTTAGGTATTTACCTATGCCACCATCTTGGTTTCTCCTAATCTCTATAACATTTTTTTAACTTCCTAGTATCACCCATTAGATTGTAATCTCCTTGAGGGCATGATCTATATTTAGAACCTCATAAAGCCTATAGAATATGGTAGAAATTAGCAAATATTTTTTGAATTTTATAGTTTTGCCCATGTGAAATGATATTATGACTTTGATGTTATTTCACACATACATTTGCATGAGGAGCTGAGACCATCATTAGAATGTTCATGTACTCCCCATATCCGGAAAGAAAGGAGAATGTAAGAGTAAGGGCTATTTCATTTAAAGCCTATATGATAGATTTGTGTTCATACTGTTCTGTTGTATTGGACAGGAGAGGGATTAACTGGGAATGGGACAAGAAATTACAGGGAAGAGTAGGGGATCAGACACTAACACACTAAAGAATAGTAAAGAATTAAGTTCATAGCTAACCAACTAAGAAATGAAAACTCTCATTCCTTTAGTCTTTGTGGAATTCATCCAGCCAATTATATCCAACTTATAACATTTTTTGGTCCACATTTGATGCTTAAATTTATTAATTCTCTTGACAATGTACTAATATATAAAAGTGAAGGTCTTGACATGCTTAATCAGCTTGGTTGTGTTTCCTTTGCAGGAGTCAAACCCCAGAGAAATAGCTGCAATTTGTCATCTATTTGCAATGACTCAGGTTAGTTCTTATACACATTATATGTTATCAAATAAATTAGCTTCATAGAGAAAAATGGTTGCTTTTTCTCCTGGAGAGTGTGTGATGTGTGCCTCTTTGATCTGTCTCTTTTCATACCACCTGGCTACTATGAATCCTGAATGAAAACAAAAGCAAATTTTAGATTTGGCTAGAATTTTCTTCAATTGCCTAGTAAAATGAAGGGTTAACTTCTTTAATATGAAAACATGAAGCTGTGCACAAAACATTTTTCACCATTGCTTTAAATCCATAACTAATGCACTTAGAGTTGATTCATGAACATAATTAATAATGAACTTAATTATTAAAAGCCACTTCTTGTATACAAATCTTTCAAGCTTTTCCACAGGACCTTAAGTATTATTATAACTTAGAAACAGGATATTGTTTTTCTAAAACTAAAACAAACCACTCTACGAGAATGTTGAAAACCTCACGTATACCTAGTTAATTGGGTGCTAATCCCAGTAGTGCCATAGTGGATTTTGCCATCTTTAGCTAAGACTGCCCACTATTTTTAAAAATTGAGATGGAAATCTCTTGAGAACATGCTATTTTTGAAATGAGGATATTTTCCCTCCTGCCTTGGGCCAGAAAGAATGAAACAACCACTTTCTTCACATTGGTTTGGCTCTCTGGGTTCCCTTCTTTGTTGAAACCTATGAAAACAGATGTAAAAAAACAGAAAAACATGGTGTGGTAGGTCAGAATTGGATCATGGGAAGAGAGAAGAGGAAGGCTACAAAATATTTTATACTATTCAAGTCAGTATGACTCCATTGATATAAAAAGAAACACTCATCAGAGAATGAATCATTTTATTCTGTTCCCTTTAATCCTATATAATAAAAGGCTAATATGCCAAGTGTCTGGTCATCTCGTTGCCCGTTCAACTAATCAAAGTGTAATATGCTAATGGTATTTTAAAACATTCAACTGCTTGCTATGACGTGCACTGACCACCAGGAGGAAGATGCTCCGACTAGTAGGTTAGCTTGCTGCTGGGGTCCTGCAGACTGAGATTAGCAAGAAGGGCCAGACACGCCCTGGAGACCTGCCACAGTCCCTCCCAGGTTGGCCAACTTCCCGCATCCCTCCCCGCCAATCATGCACCGGTGGGATCCCTTGGCCTAGCCTGCACCCTCTCACAATCTGGGACCCCCTTGGGCGATATCAGAGAGCTGGTTTCAGCCCAATCCTGTAGGCCAGGCCAAGGGAACCCACTGGTGCATGAATTCATGTACCAGGCCTCTAGTAGTTTAATAATTAATTTGAAAAACATAGGAACATTCCGTGAATGGAACTAATGCACATTTGAAAATGTATATAAAAAAAAAAGGAAAACATAAGAAACAATTGCAAGTAAAGCAAGTTAAGGTTGGATAATTTAGAAAACAAGAAAACTTTCTGTTGAAAGAATGCTCCACAAAGACTTTGTATTTGTGTGAGTGTGAAATTTGCTTATGTGAGCTTTCTCCTGATAGTATGCCCCTGGTAGAATATAGCAGAAAAATATCATCTGGTTTTGATTCAAGGAAAACAACAACACATTTTACTTTCATATATTATGTAACTCTCTCTTCTTCCTCCCTCCTCTCTTTACTGAATTCACCATAATTTCATTATTTTTGTGCTTCATCTATATTTGAACTGGTGACTAATGTCTACTTTAGTGTTGTGTTTACAAGATGTTTGATAACTGTTTGAAAATTGAACATTTAGTAAAAAAAAACAACAACTGGTCATCTTGAATAACAGATGTCAGAAAGCTGGTTAGAGTAATGCTTTCCCTAATTAAGTCGATGAATTGATTGTTTGTTTTAGTGTCTGTTGAAAACAGCCTCACCAGGGAACCAACTCTTTGGCACCAGAAATCCCATGATATCCTGCCAGAAACCAGAAATGTCCACTTCTTGCAGGTTTCAACCCAGGTTCCTTAAGGGAACTGGAGACTAATGCAGAAATGGGAGCTGACTAGCTACAGTTAGGCTAAAAGTAAAAAGGAGGTGGTTTCCTAGTTGCTCTGCTACTACTGTGCTCCCATCACATTTATGAAACTCACCATGCCCTCAACAAGACTAAAGGATGAACTTGAAGAATAGAGGGGTGAGGGAAAGAAATTATAGGTGTCGACTATATGTACACACACTAAATCAGTTTATACAAGCAAGATTTCTTTTCAAAAAGTAATAGCCTGGCCAGTGTGGCTCAGCGGTTGAGTGTTGACCCAGGAACCAAGAGATCACTGGTTCAATTCCTGGTCAGGGCACATGCTAGAGCTTGGGGGCATGCAGGAAGCAGCCAGTCTATGATGTTTCTCATCTATGTTTCTATCTTTCCATCCCTCCCCCATCCTCTCTGTTTAAAAATCAATAAAATATATTTAAAAATTTTTATATTTTATTGGTTTTCAATCAGAGAGTGGGGTTAGGGGGGTAATGGGAGGATAAGGACACATATGTAATACCTTAATCAATAAAGAGATTTAAATTTTTTTAAATGGATAAGTAATTCTATGCATATATCAAGAGTCTTTACTTTTAATACTTATATATTGTATTAATTGAAATTTCAGTATCAGACTTGAAGTTCTCAGTAGAAAAGTTGCTTAAACATATAAATCATGTTAATCTCTGGTCTAGTGGCTTTGTTGGCTGTTTTAAGTGGAAGTGGACCATTGGGAACTGGGCTATGGGAATCAGTTGTACTTTGGGGTACAATAAAAAAGATGAGGCCTTCAACACTCTAGTTTAGGAGTTGGTAAACTACTGCCCATAGTCCAAATATATTTTCTATCTGTTTTTTTAAGCAAAGTTATATTGGAACACAGCCATGCCTATGTTACATATTGTCTATGGCTACTTTTGCACTACAAAGTTGAATAGTTTCAACAGAGACTGTAAGACCACAAAACCTCAAATATTTTTTATCTGTCTGATACTTCACAAAAATGTTGGCTGACTTATGCTCTAGTTTATACGATATCCTTGTCCTTTTGCTCAAGAGGCCAGTTTTTTGTCTCTATATTATGAAATACATACAATATACCTGTTAAGGGGTCTCTATTTTATTTGTTTCCAGATAGAGTCAAAGGCCCTCTAAGTATACCCTGCAGAAAAATAGGTTAACTAAAAATTACTTCGATGTTACTCAAAATGAGCACTTTAAAAAAAGGGTTTTCTGGCATATATGGGATGAAAGTCCCAATGAATTGTTCAACTGAAGAAAAGATTTGCCCTGCAACTATTCAGGTTTCAAAGCAAAATCTCAACTTTGTTCCTAGGAAAGATACTGGCATTTGGCAGTTGTAGTTTTAAAAAGAAAAGAAAAGAAAAAAAAAAACACCAGCAAGGAATAAATGAACTTCCATAAGGTTGCTAAGCTTCTGAGAAACACTTTCCCCTCCCTCCCTTATCTATGTAACTGCAACTATAACAACTTTAAAGGATTGTTTTTAAACATTAACTTCAGACCCATGGTTCCCTCAATTAGCATCTTTAAAGAAAAAAAAATCTGATGAGAAGCATGTAAGAGTACATTTTATTTCCTTCCCACTTTTAGAAAAGATTTATTACCTCAATAGTGAATTATTCTTAAAAGATGGGAAACAGGGTGCACTGAGCCTGCAAATGCTGACATTCTGAATTCCACACCCCAGGCACAGGCAGAAGCCTTTGTTCGGTGGGTTGGCAGACCCAATGGCAAATAAGGTTTATGAAGCAAAAGGTAGGGATGCCTTTGCGCATGCCTACTTCCTTGTAGATGACCTTTATGGATCAGCAGGCCTCTTTCCTACATCAGCAGCTATAGAATTCCAGTGATATTCGTGAGTCAGAAACAGTGTCCACATCTGCCCTGAAGTCCTGTCAATCATGTTGCACGGATTTGGACATCTGCCCTGAAGTCCTGTCAATCATGATGCCAAAAGTTAAGCTTGCTGAGCCAGTTCTACTTGTCCATGAGGTGGATCTGGCTGAAGTTTTTGATCCCTGGGAACATGGTGAAGAGCCCAGAATTGGAGTGGTTGAGCTCAGCAAATAACCCGAACTTGCCCTTTAAGAGGAACATGTCTGGGATGTATTTATTGATGAGTTGCATGAGGGGGTGGTCATAGCCCCACACGATCTTGCCTATAGTGCGGTTCATGAAGGCATACTCACCAAGGCAGTGAATGCCAAGGTCATGAACAGTTTCAGGACCATAGGTTTATTCTCCATCACCAATGCTGCAATCAGGACCAGGATGTTGGGCTTGATGACGTAGTAGCTCTCTAAGCCACTAGACTTCTCGCTGGAATTGGAAGTTGCAATACTCGAGGAAAGACACTGTCATTGTCATCGAAGGTGATGTTGCTCTTGTGCTGGAACTCCCTTTACACATAGGGCCTGCACTCCCACAACAGTGACTTCTTGTCCTGGAGGATCTCCTGGGGGTTGACAATGTCGAAGAAGGAGAGGGAGGTGGAGAAGGGAACAGGAATCTCCTTCCATATGCCAAAGGACAGGCTACTCGAGTCAATATACGCACTTTTGTGGACCTGCAGTTTGATCATGGAGGGCACCACTCTGATCACCACAATGCCCAGCATGGCACCCAGCAGCCTGGTAAAGTCCAGTGCCAGCTATGCAGTGCACTCTGGTGTGGCTGCCCATGTCTGTGTGCCGTGGCACCTGAAGGGAACAGGGTCTGGGTAGAGCCAACAGAGGCAGCGACCCTGGGGCAATTGGCCGCAGGGGCATGGTGGGCTTTGGAAAGCAGTACACCGAGGAGTGGCCTGGCATGTGGCCAGCCGTGTTATCGAGGGCGCCTTTGGACAGGCCGACTCCCGGGCACTGAGATCCAGTTAGGCTGAGATGAAATTTCTTGACAAGGGAACAAACATTCCCTCTTTCTGCATTCCTACATAAAATTTATAATTTTTATCTTCTGAAAATTATATTGAATAACTTTCTGATATAAAAGAAAGTAGGGGAGGCTGGGGGAAGGTCAATGGGAAAAAAAGGAGATATATGTACTACTATATATAATACTTTAAACAATAAAATAAAATTTTTTTCTAAAATAAAAGAGAGTAAATGTGAGTAACAGCACAAAAATGTGATGAAACTTTGTTTAGAAAGTAATTTGATCATCTTTTTCTGTGTGATATTAATCCTCAAGCTCTAAGGATGCAAGTCTCAATTTTCTTTTTAAAAATTTATTTTTAGAATTTTTCAGAGGTGAGATAATGTTTCAATATGATGAAGAAAGCAATGTTACACAGGTAAGTTTTAACGATTTTCCTTATTATAATCTTACAAAATGAATGCAGATGAATTTATTTGTTTAAGGCTTAGGTCTATGATATTTGGCATATTTACTTACTTTTATGGCCAAGTATAAATACATTTTCTTGTT
Source organism: Lasiurus cinereus (assembly GCA_011751065.1). Taxonomy (NCBI): domain Eukaryota; kingdom Metazoa; phylum Chordata; class Mammalia; order Chiroptera; family Vespertilionidae; genus Lasiurus; species Lasiurus cinereus. Next base: position 4,547,167 of record JAAGEH010000411.1, on the reverse strand, counting down.
GAATCCTCAGTTTTGATAAGAGGGCTTGACTTCATAATAATTATGGTATTATATTAGTAATTATATTTTAGTTTTCACTAGGTTTTCTGCTGAATGTTTATATGATGTAACTCTATGACCAGTCAAAATGTGAAATTATATTAGAAACTCCTAACAAAAAGAAATATAATATATATTGAATCTAAGAACCGTCTCTTAAACTTATCTTATTTGCCCTATGGGGGTTTCAGATACAGTAGTACCAGCCTTCTGTAACCTAAATTGCTTCAGAGGATCTCAGCTATATGTGGTTTGTTCATTCAGTGAATATTTCTTGAGTACCTACTATATGCCTGGCAAAGAGCTAAGTTCTAGCTATATAATGATGACTGCTATCAAGTTCCCCCTTTACACTGGGATCTTTTACTTCAATCTGGGGCCTTTAATGTAGAAAGCTTTAATAGAATTCTTTTGGGAGAATAATGAAAGACAAAATAGAATGACAAAAAAAATTATTGGCATATCACACTTGTTGATTCAGAATACTGTATTTAAAAAAAAAATTGGCTCAGTCCATATAGATTTGCTCATTTTCTAGGTAGTATTTCATGCAGTTAGTATTTATAGTCTTTAGGGTGTAGTTCTTTGGGTGGTCAACAAAACTAAAGAATAACTTCCTGTATGAGAGTATAAAAAACAATTATTTGTTGTATTCTTTTTCTTTTTTTAGGGCTTTTTCCATTTTTCATTAATGTATTACATGTGTACATATCTTCCCTTTGAATATTGTGGTATTCTTAATGATTTTTGTGCTTCTAACAGAATCCAAATATGGCTAATGGCACCTTGACTGGAGTGCTGTCTCTAAGTGAATTGAAGTGAGTAACGTGCTTGCTGTTTGATTTAAATCTTAAGAAATCAACCATGGAAAGATCCTTGTTGAGCTATCTTTGCTTTTGGAAACCGTGAATAAGAAAGAGACCTAAATGTTATAGAGAATTGGTTCTTGAGTTCTTTGCAAACTATAACCATAATTACCTGTCATCAATTAATATCCCTGTGAGGCTGATCTCTTTGATGCTATTAACTTACCTCCATTTGAATTACTATTTGAGTAATATGATTTGATAGCCATCAAGGTTGACAGAAGGGTTCAAAGTAAGACTTCCTGTATACCATTTATTCATGCTTTCATGAAGCATCAGTGATTCACAACTCAGAGAGAGGTCTTTGCTAAATAGACCTCAGTTTACAAATATATGCCCCCAGTTAGACAACAGGTCAAAATATGGGCCAGCAGTTGGCCTAGACCAGGATAGTCTAACCCTGTGCACTGGCAGGAGAAACGTCATGTCTTTGCCTCATGGCAGGGAAGCAGCCTCAGAGATAAAATTCATCTATTCTCCACCTCTGAAATGAAGTTTTCATAAATTTTTAACCAAATTTAAAAGCTCTGGTGAGTATCTGTGATAACACTGAAGAGAAAAACCTTTCCTAGGTCAAAGTAAACTAAACAAAATTGTTCTTAAGGCCCATTCTTTCATTAGCATTTTGACCTGTCTGCTTCTGATGATTCAGCAGTGCCTAGGTAGAGAAAAATAATGCATAATTCCATGTGGCAAATATCAAATATTCCTAGTGCTCTTAGGAGTATATAGTGGCAAAAGTTATAGTGATAACTGGGATGGGCAGGGGTATCATTCATGTCCTTCATGCCTATTTTTTTCTTATTTCCTGATAAAAATCTAGCTTTTCTAGCTATTCAAAGAATATGTGTGAAATAACCAATGTCTTAGTAGGATTTTAAACTTTAGATGGGCAATAGTAGTGATAGGGGACATTTTTTTAACTCACAAATTCATAAATAGAATACAACTTAGCATACTTGCAATTCATTTTAATTACTAGACTTGAAATAGAGATGAGTTCATTTAAAGCCACTAACTATTTGTCGAGCACCTACTATGTACTGGGGGATACAAATTGGAACAACTTCAACTCTCTGAAATGGAAAACCAGACTTCAAATCAAAATCACCTGGGGAGCTTTGAAAAAACACTGATGCCCAGGCACACTCCATACCAATTAAATCAGGGTTTGGGGACTGGGAGGTAGGCATGAGCGCTTTTAGTGTTCCGCTGGTGGTTCCAGCATGAGGCCATTTTGAGAAGGGGTCTGGAGTCTGATAGGAAAGATGCAGAACGGGAACAAATGACAACACTAGAGTACGACCCCTATCGTGAAGGTCACATTCACAAAGTACCGAAGCGTGTTCTAACTGTCTTGAGTGCGGAACAGATTGGACATGACTGGAATGGCCAGGAGAACCCCCACAAAGAAGGTGGCCTCTGAGCATAGTTATGGAAGAGTAGTCCCTGAAAGCTCAAAAAGCTAACTGACTACTACTGCCACCATCCTTCCCTTCTTCCTTCTAGACCTTTCCTGGAGCAACCAAGAACTATTGCCCACTCCTTGGAACAGGGCTTCTCAACCTTCGTACTATTGGCATTTTGAGCCTGACAGCTCTTTGTCCTATGGGATTGTCCTGCACACGATGGGATGTGTAACAGATCCCTGGTCTCCACCCACTAGATGCCAGTAGCACCCACCCACAACTGTGACAAGAAAAAAAATATCTCTGGATATTTCCAGATGTCCCTGAGCTGCAGAGTCACCCTAGGTTGAGAATGGCTGCCTTAGAGAGATTTTTTTTAAACGAGATTTGATGAGATCAGGCACATTCAGGATGGTATGGCCACAGACGACTTTTTAAACTCGATCTCTTTCATTTTAAGCTCACATGAAGCTCTGCCACATTGGAAAAATGCAAATGGTGTAAGAGTGAAATTGGAGGAGAGGGATGAGGGGGGTTCCGAAAGGAGAAGCAGTGAGGAGGGGAAGGCAGGGCTGGAGAGCGCCAGAGGGCGGCAGGGGCAGCTGGAGAGAGAAGGAAGGAAGCACAGGCCCAGCGCTTCCAGGGCGAGTGGCAGGCCGGTCTCAGAAATGTCACCGCGGGCCAGCCAGCTCTTCCTCGGGCCTTCTGCCAGAGGCTGCCTGGGACTTGCAGTAACTTAATGAATAACACGATTGTCCAACCATAAATTTCTATCTTGCAACTGTTGGCTAGTATCAATACAGCTTCTGTCTGGTTAGTTTCCCTTGTCATATAAATAATTTATTTTTTTCCACATAGGAATCTCTTAATATCCCCAGTATCTCTTCAAAGTGAATACTGCAAACAATAAATAGTATGTGGCTAATGCATTTGCTAAAACTCTAACCTGTTTTGAATTTAACATCACCTCCTTCATGTCAATTTCTTTCATTTTATTAACAGACGAACAGAGCTCAACAAAACCCTGCAAACCCTAAGTGAGGTAATCGCAGTACACCCTGTACTTTGCATGTAATTGGTATTTGGGGGAAAGCATGGAGTTCGGCATTCCTGGGGAGATATGTATTCAAATCACCCAATATCTGTCATGTAAAATAGTGAAGGGACTAGTTCCATTACTCCAAAAATCAGAACTAGGCACAGTGGATGGACGTCACAAGGAGTTGGATTTTCCTTCACGTAAAACTGAAAGTTTCTTAAAACAAGACCCAGAAGAATGAGCTCTCTCGTGTGGTAATGAGCTCCCTGACATTTGAGGTATCTGTCTAAGCAGAGGCTGTAGAGCCTGAATAGCTTTGATCATGAGTCAGAAATCTGGTGGAAATGTGAACTGGGTGATCCCTGGGAGTTCTTGTGGCTCTAAGATTCAGTGATGCTGCGATTGTCCAGGGCTGTCTTGTCTGTCACTTTCAACTGTCAAAGTAACACATATATTTTTCATTTGTTTCAGACTTACTTTATAGTGTGCGCCACAGCAGAGGCTCAAAGGTCAGTTATTTTTAATACTTTTATAAATATCTCTAGAGGCCCGGTGCACGGGAGAAGATGGAGAGGGAGGAAAGGATAGGAAAGAAAAGAGAAAAGAAGAAATTAAAAAGTGGAGGTCCCTCAGCCTGGCCTGTTCCCTCTTGCAATCTGAGACCCCTCAGGGGATGTCAGACAGGCAGTTTCGGCCCAGCCTGCAGGGATCGGGCCGAAACCGACAGTCCACCACCACCTGCAGCTCCTGTCTGCCGCTCCCACTTCTCCCAGCCCTGCTGTGCTTGCTGTGGCCTTGCACCCAATTAGGCCCGCACCCAGTCAGTCCCTATCGATTGGGAGAGGGTTGTACTGCCGCAGTGTGCGCACCAGCCGTGAGCCCTGTGTCCCATGCCCATTGGCCAGCTGAACAGTGCTACTGCTGTGGGAGCACACTGACCACCAGGGGCAGCTCCTGTATTGAGTGTCAGTGCACCTCCTAGTGACCAGTTGACCGGTCATTCGGTTATTCGGTTGCTTAGGCTTTTATATATATAGATTATTTTTGACTCATGAGTAATAAAGTATTGAGGAGTCTTAGGTTGCAAATTTGAAGGTGTTCTTCTAAAATAAACATATATTAATGACATTTTGGATATATGTATTTTTATTCTTCCAAACATGCATCAGTCTGTCATAAGTATGTTCTCATTTCTTTATGAAACACAGAGGGGGCTCTGTTGGGGCTGCTGGCTTCTGTTTTACGAGGCTAAGGATCATCAGTTCCTTAGCCCCAAGGGCCACCAAGATGACCAAGAAATGGCTCACAGTGGTCCAGTCAGAGATAAGGACAGTCAAAGAAGAAGGAACCTAATCTGGAACACAGGAGAAGATGGAGAGAGAGGAAAGGATAGGAAAGAGAAAAGAAGAAATTAAAAAGCGCATGCAGAGGTGAATTTGAGATTGCCCAACAATTATTTGAGGATGCGCAGATTATCATCTTAAATTGTGTCCATTGGTTGTCCTGACTGCATAAGCCAACAAACTGATAGGTCAATAATCTCACTACCTGAATCTTCAGCATTCTATGAGAGTAAACATTCTAGAAAATGACAGATTTCTACTCATCGAACTATTCATTGATAAAAATAATGGCAAGTCTTCCATGAAATTGTACATCAAATCCCTATCCACTATATGTATTTAGTTCATTTCACTTGCCTCTTTTTGTTCTTTGCAATATTAATGTTTCCCCACATAACCCAAGATTAAAATAGAAAGAAACAGAAAGAATGTCTTAAATTCTTAGTTATCTGATAATCCAGATTGGATTGCCAGAGAGATTTTGGATTTGAGAGACCCTGATATTCATCTAAGCTGGTATTTGAAAGGGCTCTTACAAGGGCAACTCCAATGCCTTCGGCAGGGGGTAAGACTCTAGATGCCAAGATGCTTGTGTTTGTAGTCAAGTTTCACTTTGCCTGTTCACTGTGCAGGCAGACAGAATGAACCAGCAGCTATGTGTGGTCAGAGACTCTCCGCTCTGCAACCTCTGTGAATATAAACCCCTATACATGTCTTATCCTGTAAACTCTTTTGGATAAAGTTCAGACCATGGTCGTGGGTGTTTCCAAGCTTATAGGTGACGCTGTAAATTAACATGGTCACTGTCTCTTTTCCTCCCTCTAAGTTTCAAAAAGCAATTACAAATATCTAGATGGGTTTCCAATGTAGTAACGTTCTAGCTGTATATTTTTTTTCTTTTTACAGCACACTAAATTGCACATTCACGATAAAACTGAATAAGACGAGGAACATATGTCCCATCATGGTGGCTTTGAAAAGAGTCAAGGTTCACCGGATGGGTAAGTTGTCTCTATGTTGCTGTGTTCATTTTCATACGGCGTTTATGCATTCTTTTTAAAACTGAAGATATCATTAAGAAACGTATATAGGTTACAGCTTTCTAGTTTGACTCATTTGTCCTTAGGCAGGTTTTAGGGAGCTCTAAAAGGTGACTTCTCCTTTCTTTATTTTTAAAATATGTTTTTTTATTGATTTCTGAGAGGAAGGGACAAGGAGAGAGAAGTAGGAACATCAATGATGAGAGAGAATCACTGATCGGCTGCCTCCTACATGCCCCACAGCGGGGACCTAGCCCACTAACCCGGGCCTGTGCCCTGACTGGAAATCAAACCGTGACCTCCTGGTTCATAGGTGGACACTGAACCACTGAGCAACACCAGCCGGGCTTTTCTTTCTTAATAAAATGTTAGTATACTTTTTGAAAACATTCTAAACCCTGTTGAGAAGGAAAGATCTATTTGGGGTGTTGAATCACTTGCCACTGGGATCTGTTTACTTCTGAATTCCTCTTAGAAATTGCTGAAGAGTGATTGATATTATGCGCATATAACCTTCCCCAAAATAATTCACTGAATATAATGCCATCCAGTTTATGTTATCACCTGTTTTAAACAAATGCTCTTCAAAATGCAGGCAGGGTAAGGGCCATAATACTTGATGGGTCTGAGCTTTCTATCTTGCCATATTCTTAACCACGCATTTTCTTTTCTCTCCTTTGGTCTCCTCCAGAACAGTGCTGCTGTTCTGTCAAAACACCCTGCCCTTCCTCCCCAGAAGAATTAGAAAAACTGCAGTGGTATGTAGCAAACGTGCTGACCCCCTTCCTAACAAAATAGCATTGAATTGCCATGTTGGCTAAGGAATTTTGGAAATTTGACAATGAACATGGGCTTTCAATTTCAACACTTCCCAAGCATTACTGCAAGTGTCTACCACTGGGGATCTTGTTAAAATGCAGATGCTGACCGGTAGGTCTGGGCAGGACATGAGATTCTGCATTTCTCTGAGGCTCCCCAGCGAAGCAAATGCTGCCCGTTCATGGACTCCATTTGAAGAGGCAGGGGCCCAGACTATAGTGCGGCAGTCCTCCGGCCTGCACGTTAGGATCATCTGGGGAGTTCTGAAAACACTGATCCCTGCCTCCCACCTTTAGAGATGATGCTGTCACTGGTCTGGGGTGCAGCCCAGGGTTCCGGGTGGTATCAGACGGTTGCCAGAGGAGGAGATTCACTAATCTGTCGCTCATTTGTCTCACATGCATCTCTCTGATTCCTTCCTTTAGTGACTTGCAGGATCCAATTACGTGTCTTGCTGGTGGTTATCCACACGGCCCAGCAGATTCTTCTTCCGGCAATTCTATCCCAGTTGCTCCTCGGGCCACGGTTCTTTCCCAGGTCTCCAGCGCCCTCTCTTTGGCGACACCTCTAACTTATCCAACTGTCATCTCCCAGAGCCCACCAGGGGTGACCCACCTTCCTTCTGTCCAGTCTTCGACTCCCATAGCTTCTAGCCCTACCTTTGACACGTTCCCCCAATCTGGAACTATCTCTACCCTGAATCCCCACACTGATGTTTCCTACACCCTGTTACCTGGGAAACCCTCATTTCCCACTCCCACCACACCTGCCCTGGTGAATGACATCATGACCAGCACCCCTCCGGACAAGACAGGTAAATATGATGTTCTAAGCTGCTCCTTAAAATTTGGTTTTAATTCTAGGTACCTGAGAGTGCAAGCTGCCAGTCTGGAAATGAAGATATCTGTCATAAGATCACCCCGATCTTTTCTTTGTACGATGTCTTCTTATTTCAAGAGATTTCTTCCAGGCATTCATAGAATGGAGAAACAGCTTTGAGACAAACACAGCTCTCATTTTATGGAGCGGAGTTATTTTATAGTTTTCTTTCTCCTACAAAAGGTTTTTGGGTCACTCTTTTAAACATTCTGAAGAGAAAACTTCTGAACTGTTGAACACAGTAACCCCATTTAGACGGGAAACAATCAAAACGGGTGTTGTTGAGAATCAGTCACAGAGTGACGGGGCTGGGACTGAGCCAAGGTAGCCACGAGGAAGAGAAAAACATCCAGAAGGCCCAGTCATGGGTCTGCACGGGCTCTAACCGGCAGCGTGACCTGGGATAAGCCATGTTGCTCCTCCTGCCTCAGCCTATGAAATGAGAGAGAGAATAACCACACTAACAGCACCTGGTTGAGAACAGTGGCAGACACGAGAAGCCCTGGAAACCGCCAAGGGCTCCCCAGAAACAAAGCAGGTTTGGGGATAGAGGCTAAAGGGAAGAAGGAAGAAAACAGAAAGAATTCTGGCCACTCTTCAGAATTTCAACGCAGTGAGTGAGAAGCAGGTCTTCCTCTAGAGTTTAGATGTTTCAGGGCAAAATCAAATTCTTGGTGCCATGAGATTGGAGCTCAGGTTGAGATCCCCGCCCCTTTTCTGCCAAATGACTTGATATTTCTTGAGATTTTCACTGCTCTAAGTAATTTGAAAAATGAATATGGACAGTTTAGGCCATATAAAGTCATTGGAGGTCTAGTCGAGTGGCTGATGAAAAATAAAATTAAATTAAAGTTCATTAGCCGGAGCCTAAAATTGTCTACCTTTCCAAAGCTAAACCTTTCCATCCTTAGAATCAACCTAACAGGCTACACGGAAAGGCCAGCAAAGTGGCCTCTTGCGACTGTGCTTCCGCTCGCTAATTGAGTTTCCGGCAATGAGGAAACAAAGGAGCATATGCATAAAAGATGTGTTGGGGTATTATCTGGGAGCTAAAAAATGGATATAACTTAATGTTTCCATAGGAGAAGGATGATGAAATATGATATTCTCACAATGACGCCAATACCAAAATGACTATTACACAGCTATGCATAAGAACAGCTAGACAAAACCTTGGGGCCATTTCTCAAGTCTTGAGTGAAGTGAAAATAACAAGAAATACTTTGCACACCATGTTTATAACAGGATATTATAACACATGGATAAAGATTAGAAAGGAAGATGCAAAATAAGGAATAGGATGTTAAGTGGTCAAATTAAGAGACTTTTTTGTTGTTAGACAGGTCTGTATCATTGTTTCCCAATGACAAACACTATTAAAAATCAGGCTTATTGCTTGTAATTTTATCTTTTTTTGTAAAAATATATTTTATTGATTTTTTACAGAGAGGAAGGGAGAGGGAGAGAGAGAGTTGGAAACATCTATGAGAGAGAAACATTGATCAGCTGCCTCCTGCACGCCCCCTACTGGGGATGTGCCTGCAACCAAGGTACATGCCCTTGACCGGAATCGAACCTGGGACCTTTCAGTCCACAGGCCAATGCTCTATCCACTGAGCCAAACTGGTAAGGGCACAGCTTGTAATTTTAATATCATTCTCTTTTCCATAAAAAGCATTTCTAGTTACCCATATAAATTCCTGTATGCATGATATAAATTAAATATAAGTATATTTATACTTGTATGAATATACACTAAATATACTGATATGCTTTTACATATTTTTTTTAGTTAGGTTTCTGTTTAAATATATTTTTTACTGTTGACAGTATTACAGATGTCAATGTATAATGTACATTGTATACATGAAGTATAACGTATGCACATTAAAATTTATCCAGTTCTTATGGATGAATGAAAATGTGATAGTTCTATGAGGTTGAAAAACACCAGTCATGTAACCACCATCAAAATATCTAACATTCTCACTACCCCAAGGGTTTCCTTCTACCCCTTTGTAGTCAAACTTCTACCCACTTTGCCTATCCCCTGGCCACCACTAATCTGGTTTTTTTTTTTTCCCTATACGGTACTTTTGTTTTTTCTAGAATTTCACCTGAAGAGAATCATACAGTATGTAGCCTTTTGAGTCTGGCTTTTTTTCACTTCATATAATACATTGGAGATCCATCCATGTTGTCGCATATATAGGTAGCTCATCCCTTTTGATTACTGAGTAATGTAGTCGGTGGTATGGTGGACCCCAGTTTATTTATCCATTCGGCAGCTGATGAACATCTGGTTTGTTTCCACTTGGGAAACAAAGCTGGAAAAGGCTACAGTAAACATTCGTGAACATGTCTTCTCAAGACATGTTTTCACTTTCCTGGGGCGAATGCATAGCAGTGGGTTTGCTAGATCCCAAGGTCTGTATTTCTTTCTATTAATGGTTTCTTTCCTTATGTGTTCATAAGATGATTTGGCTCTCTGTTGTAGAAACTGTGCATACCAGCAGCATCACGGTGTCTGACCTTGAGAGCCAAGTGGCTCAGCTGGAGAAAACCCTGTCCTTCGGCAGCTTGGAGCCTAACCTTGCGGAAGAAATGATACAGCAAGTCAGCAGACTCCTCCATTGCCCACCCGTCTTGCTGGCCCCTCTGGCCCAAAGGTATGACTTCGTCAACTGCCCCATAGAGTGATGACAATGCTTCTGACGTGATTACAGCCAAGTATTTTTCTCCCTCTACCAGTTTCATACTGACTTGTTAAGTGGCTACGCTGTGTTTTTTCTGGCTTATACTGGGGGAAACAGAGCGGGAGTGTTGAATGTAGACTGCCACTTCTCTTTACAGATTGCTAAGAGTAGTGGATGACATTGGTTTACAGCTGAATTTTTCAACCAAGACCATAAGTCTGACTTCCCCTTCTTTGGCTCTGGCCGTGATCAGAGTGAATTCCAGTGCTTTCCACAGGACTACCTTTTCTGCTCAAGACCCTGCTCATCTTCAGGTACATCCTCGTTTCATGTGGACACAGCCTTTTCTGGTCTATGACTTATCTGATAATATATCATAATATATGATAGAGTATATAACTGAAGCAATTACTGCTTACAGTCAGGGATGATGTTAAAAATATTTAAAAATCTAGACCAATGACTCAACACAGGATTTAAAAAAAGGACATTGCCTAGCCGGTGTGGTTCAGTGGTTGAGTGTCGACCCATGAGCCAAGAGGTTACCAGTTCGATTCCCAGTCAGGGCACATGCTGGGTTTTGGGCTTGATCCCTATTAGGGGGTGTGCAGGAGGCAGCTGATCTATGTTTCTCTCTCATTGATGTTTCTCTCTTTCTCCCTCTCTCTTACTCTTCCCTCTCCCTCTCCCCAGGCCCCATTAGCTTCCTCACTCCCAAGCTCCAAGGACCCTTCCTTTACCTCCACAACTCATTTCCTAAGACCATTTCTTCTAGGAATTACTCCTTCTACCCCTGTAATTTTCCCAATAAATGTTCTATTACAGTTTGAAGAAAATAAAATCAAATCGATAAAAACAAGGGCATTGGTTTTGGCTGGTCTCAGAGGTCACTGTTGCACCTAGAGTTAACCCTTTAGCAGTTGGATTGTGGAAGTGGGGGTGGGGTGAGTTGGGGGAAGTATCCAGTGGAGGGTTCGAGATAGCTGGCAGAGAGCAGGGGCATCAGCTACTTATCAACCCATGCCAATATTTTAACAAGTGTTAGGACTACCCTGGTGTGAAGAGGGGTACTGAGTAGCAATCTTGCTTCTAATTGTTTTCTATCTACCTGTTAAAGGGATTGACGGGCTGGAAACACCCACATAAAACCAAGTGCTGCCTGTTAATGTAATTTTATAGTCGTCCTTTTATAAGTTTAGTGCATGTGGTTCTAAGAAGACTTTGCCCTAACAAGTCACCAAGTTGGTATATTGCTGCTGTGGTCTCCTGGGGGTCTACAGTTATCCTGCAACCCCCGCCCCAACTTTATTACAATATAATTGACATGTAATATCCTATATTTTCTGACTGTTTGTGTATATTTAAAATGTTTTCTATCCTGCTCCACAGCCTCCTCTCCCTATTACACGTCCTCTCTAATTTTGCAGCAAAGAAATAAGAACTGATTATACACAGAGGCACCGCACATAAATGCCCCTACGTGATTCTTCATCTTGATTAGTTATGTTTTCTAACTCCTTATTATACCAGGCACGGAGATTCTTATTATCTTTTCCTTGGTTTTCAGGTTTCTCTGGAAACGGAGGCCCCTGAGAATAGTATTGGTGTCATTTCTCTGCCCGCATCGCTGATGAGTAATTTACCAGCTAATGATGTAGAGCTAGCTTCCAGGATTCAGTTCAACTTTTTTGAAACACCTGCCCTGTTCCAGGTAAAGTTGCCGTGAACTGGGTTTGGTTTAAGTTTTATTTGGGAGTGGGGAGCGTATGCTTCTTTGAATCCTCACGTATCTGAAGTCTGGTGTAAGTAAAAAGAATTGCTGAAAAGCTGCAACTTACTTTTAAACAGGACCTGAGGGTGCTAGTGATGATACAGAACAATAACTGGTACTTATGTTTGCCAATGCTGAGCACTATCCTAAGCTCTTCTGAATGTTAACTCTAATACTCTCGACAACTCTGTGAGGAAGGAACTATTAAACTATATATTATTCCCATTTTATAGATAGGACATGGATGCACCGAGAGGTTAAGTAACTTGCTCAAGGACATACAGCTTAAATGGCTTAATGTCATGCTTCCTTTGGCAGCACATACATTAAATGGCTTAATGTTATGTTCCCTTTAATATTCATGAAGGACACATATCAATAAAGAAATTTTTAAAAATATTTAGGAAGGCCCTATTGGGTCAGTCTGTGAAACTTAACTTGGTATTTAGAGTGCCAAATCTGCTTCTGATTATGGTTCTTGGGAAAGTCACTTTATTCCCTGACCCCCAATTTCTGACCTAAGTCGTAAAATAAACACATGGACTAAATAGTCCTTCGGGTCCCCTCAAGCTCTAAAACTCTCTGATAACATTTCGTTTTCCTGTTGATGCTTTTGTGTGGTAGGACCCTTCTCTGGAGAACCTCTCTCTGATCAGCTACGTCATATCATCAAGTGTGGCGAACCTGACTGTCAAGAACTTGACAAGAAACGTGACCGTGACATTAAAGCACATCCACCAAAGCCAGGTGGGAGAGTCCTGTCTGGGCTGTTCACTGACCAGAAACACCTTGTGCCAACGATACCTGGAAGACTTGGCCGCAAAAAAGGCGATCTGGCAGAACCAAAAAGCTCAGTTAGGCAGTGTGTCAGACCAGAATCACTTAGGCACTCCGCTGGGTGTTAGCATGCCTGATCACTGACCACCTAAATCCCCAAAAGGAACAATGCAAAAGCAAGCTCTTACCAACTGCCAAGTTTCAGTGCATTTCAATGTGTCTCACCTCCAAAGAGACAACAAAACAGTTCAGTTCACACTGAGCATCATCTGTGCTCTTGCTACTCAAAGTGGAGTCTGCGCTCTTAGGCCCCGCTCCAGACCCACTAAATCAGAATGCGCATTTTTATAACGCCTCAAGGTGATTCTTATGCCCGATTGCTGAGTGTAAGAAGTGCTGAGCTATAAAAGACTCCCTAGTTGCTCGTAGGGACCAGTGTAAAATAAGAAGTTTCCCAAAAATTAAGAATGAGATGCCGGAAGTTTATAAAAAGCAGTTATTTTTCCAAGGGCTTTTCTTTTTCAGTACAGTAAATTAATCATTTGTGATGTATCTTTCCACTGCAGGATTACTTAACAGTAAGATGCGTATTTTGGGACTTGGGCAGAAATGGTAGGTTCCAGTCATACCTTTTTCAAAGTCTTGAGTGGGTGGGGGAGGGGTGTAAGTCATTAGTGCTGTGGCCTTGCTGATTGAACAAGTTCCGTTCCTAAATGCCAACAGGTGGCAGAGGAGGCTGGTCATCCAATGGCTGCTCCATCAAAGACAGGAAGCTCAATGAAACCATCTGTAGCTGCAGCCACCTTACCAGCTTTGGCGTCCTCCTGGTAATATCCCCAAATTACCTTGGCCTTATATTCTGGGTCTGAGGGCAACTGGGCATGACACCATAATGTAATGTAATCTGCTAGATGACTTTCATAAATCAGCAGATATGGTATTGTGGCAAAGTTATTGACCAATGAAATTACTCTTCTAATAAGCAAGCGTACTTGAAGGAAAATACTTGTATATGGAAGTATTTTCCCCCATTCTATTTTTACATTTAAGTTTTACTCATTTAAACAGCTAGGGGGAATCAGGAAATTCAGATTAAAGTGGGTAATAAAATTGTTTATTTTGCAATGCACTTTACATTTTTACAAAACACATTATTATAAATTATCTTATTTAAATTTCCCCAACAGTCTTGCAAGACAGACTCATTTGTGAGGTAATTGTCCACAGTCAGAGAACTAAGACATATAAGTCCTAGAAGCCAAATTCAAGTCTTTAGATTCCTAGTGCTTCTCTAGTGTACCATAAGACACTGACCAAGCACATGGGTTTTGGAGTCAGCCAGACCTGAATTTGGTTCCTGACCCCTTCACTTTGTAGCTGTGTGACCTTGGACAATTTCCTTAATTCCTCTGGGCCTCAATTTCATTACCTTTACTTAATGATAATAATTGTGGCTGCCTTACCAGTTATTGAATGAACTATGGATGGGCTCTTAGAACACTCAATCAGTGTAAGTTGTGACTCTTTTATTTACTTGAAAATATTCGGTCTTGAAAACAATATTTTATTTTCTAGGACCTATCTCGAACATCCTTGCCAGCGGCTCAAATGGTGGCTCTGACGTTTATCACATATATTGGTTGTGGGCTTTCATCAATTTTTCTGTCAGTTACTCTTATAACCTACATAGCCTTTGAGTGAGTATCCACAACTGGAAACTTGAATAATATGGTACAGTGTTCTCCTCCATTGCCAAAATATATTAAGTGCATTCCTCAGCCTACCTTATCCTGTACAACCATCTAGTGGAGTCACCTATATGTAAAACTTCATGATTCTTTGGGGTTTATACACCTGATTTCTTCCAATAGTCTATGCACTCTCTGAGGCAAGGGTTATGCCTTAGTCATCTTTGTACCCTAAAATGATTCCTGGTACTTAGTTGACAGTAAGTGTGAAATAAAAGATGAAGGTCCAGAAGCTTAAATCTGAAAGAGACTACAGATTCACGTATGGAATAAGAGCTATCCTATCTAATAAAAGAGTAATATGCAGATTGACCATCACTCCAACACACAAGGTAGCTTCCCCGATGTGGTCAAAGATGGCTGCCCCCATGTGGACACAAGATGGCCACCACAAGATGGCCAGCAGCGGAGGGCAGTTGGGAGGAACCAGGCCTGCAAGGGAGGGCAGTTGGGGGTGATCAAGCCTGCAGGGGAGGGCAGTTGAGGGTGACCAGGCCTGCAGGGGAGGGCAGTTAGGGACAAACAGGCTGGCAGGGGAGCAGTTAGGCATCAATCAGGCTGGCAGGGGAGTGGTTAGGCGGTGATCAGGCTGGCAGGCAGAAGCAGTTAGGGACAATCAGGAAGGCAGGCAGGTGAGTAGTTGGGAGCCAGCAGTCCTGGATTGTGATCAGGCCTAAATGGGCAGTCGGACATCCCTCTAGGGGCCCCAGATTGGAGAGGGTGCAAGCTGGGCTGAGGGACACCCCTCTGCCTGTGCATGAATTTCGTGCATTGCGCCTCTAGTGTTTAATAGAATATGTTTCCATATTATACTTAGCAAACACAAAAGATTAATATATTAACACATGTTGGCTAAAGAAAAATAAAGAATGTAAAGCTTCAATGAAAAATATACTTTTTTTTAAAATATAGATACTTGGTAAGTTTGGCTTTATAGGTCAAAGCAAGAATAACATTCCAAGTAATTGCATCTCTTTCTCAGCTTACAGAAGGGTCCCTTTGGTCACTTTTTTGGGGGGGATTCCAACAAATTCTGTTAGAAAAGAAGAAACTATGTATTTTTATTACATTAAGTAAAATAATATATAAGTTCTGAAATGTAGACTTTGGACCCTGATCAAGAAATGCACAAATTTACTTTAAATGCCAAACTTAAGGTCCAGCTGTGAATACAGATCTTTTAGTGGACCTTTGAAAATATTATTAATGAGACTAAATTACCATAAGGCCAACCATTACTCAGAATGATTTCACCAGATCTAATTTCACACATATAAATATGCACTTGTCATCAATTAGCTGTATTTTCCTATGCCTGTTTCATGTAGGTATAGTATAAACCCTTCTTTCCATGATCTCATTTTCACTAATAACGTAAGATAACAGGGAAATCTGGCTATGTTTTAAAGATCTGAATATAGGAACTTACTGCACGAGAAGCAGTGGTAATGCTTCTAGAAGTAGTTTGGGAGAAACGGGGGAGAGGGTTGCTCAGTAGATTCCACTACAAACTATTTAAAAGGATGGGTCAACAGTCAGCATGAAAAAGGTTCCACAGAAGTACAAGCGCAAATTTCCCATATGGTTCCACCAATGATTCTGTTTAGATGTTCCCTTTGTTGTTGGTTTTAATGCCTCCAGAGATACTCAAAGAGAAGAAAATTACCCACATGCAATAGTCCCCCCTTATCCACAGTTTTGCTCTCTGCAGTTTTCAGGTACCCGTCATCAACTCCAGTCTAAAAGTATTAAATGGAAAATTATAGAAATAAACAATTCATAAGTTTTAAGTTGCTTAGTGTTCTGAGTGAATAAAATGATGAAATATCACAACATACTCCTCAATCCTGTCCAGGAAACGAATCATCCCTTTGTCCGGTATATCCACACTGTATACTAGTCCACTACCCACCCATTAGCCATTTAGTAGCCGTCTTCGTTATCACAGTGCTTGTGTTCAAGTAACACTTATTTTACTTCATACTGGCTCCAAAGCATAAGAGTAGTGATGCTGGAAATTCAGATAGGCTAAAGAGAAGCTGTAAAGTGCTTCCTTTAAGTGAAAAGGTAAAAGTTTTCAACTTAATAAGTCAAGAAAAAAAATTGTATGCTGAGGTTGCTAAGATCTCCAGTAAGAATGAATCTTCTATCTGTGAAATTATGAAGAAGGAAAAGCAATTTGTGCTAGTTTCGCTGTCATGCCTCAAATTATAAAAGGTATAGCCACAAGTGCATGATAAGTGCTTAGTTAAGATGCAAAAGGCATTACATTTCTGAGTGGAAGACACCTTGTTCTGATTGATGGCAACATGTTGTGCCAGAAAGCATTGAACCTACTGTATGCAGACTTCAGCCAGAGATCTCCCCAAACAAGTGACACCAAGCCAAGTAAGGGATGGTGAACAGATCCAGGAATAGGTTTGAACTAAAAAATATAAAGTCACATGGCTTTTATTATTATATTGTCATAATTGTTCTATTGTTCGTTATTTTTTTAATCTCTTACTAGGCCTAACTTCTAAATTCAACTTTATCAAGGTATTAATTTATAGCAAAAACATAATATATATGTAAGGTTTGGCACTATATATATCTTCAAGCTTCAAGCATCCACTGGTGGGTCTTAGAACATATTCCTGTTAGGTAAGGAGGGACTATTGTAGGGGTTTACTAAAGAATAAAATTAAATGGCTGAAAACTCAGATATGGACGCACCAGGAGAATGTGATGCTAATTCTTCTATCGTCCTTTCCTTTTAGAAAGATCCGGAGGGATTATCCTTCCAAAATTCTCATCCAGCTTTGTGCAGCTCTGCTCCTGCTGAACCTGGTTTTCCTCTTGGACTCCTGGGTCGCTCTGTATGACTGGCGAGGCCTCTGCATCTCGGCAGCTGTATTTTTGCATTATTTTCTCTTGGTCTCGTTTACATGGATGGGCCTAGAAGCATTCCATATGTACCTGGCCCTTGTCAAAGTGTTTAATACTTACATCCGAAAATACATCCTTAAATTCTGCATCGTCGGCTGGGGTACGTATCATTTGCTTACACATTGCCTTGGCTTGCTCTGCTTCATCTTCAGTGTGGTGATTTTTAATTACACAGAGGCTGATGAAACAGGTCAGACTTGGCAGGCTTCAAACAACAGCTTTATTCTTCTCATACGTTGCATGGCCCAAAGAGCAACCTAGTCATGTCTCTTTCTAGAACGCCTGTACATTTCCCCTGGGTTGTTTATGAACACAAAACTCTTAGGAGGACTTCCGGTCAAGATGATGGAGTAGGTAAACACAGCACTCACCTCCTCCCATGACATCCAAATTACAGCTGAACTACAGAATAGCCATCATTGAGAACTACTTGAAGTCTAGCGAGCAGAA
The DNA here is from genome assembly GCA_011751065.1 of Lasiurus cinereus. Classification (NCBI taxonomy): domain Eukaryota; kingdom Metazoa; phylum Chordata; class Mammalia; order Chiroptera; family Vespertilionidae; genus Lasiurus; species Lasiurus cinereus. The sequence continues at coordinate 4,529,363 of JAAGEH010000411.1, read as the reverse complement.
GTCCTATAACTGAGGATATAAAGAAGCCACATCAAGACTGACAGGAGGGACAGAGATGTGGAACAAGAGGGTCCCTCCAGTGCAGGGGCAGCCACTCGCTTTAAGGCATATGCATCCATATGTTCATTGCAGTATTACTTACAATAGCCAAGATATGGAAGCAACCTAAGCGCCCGTCAATAGACAAGTGAATAAAGAAGTGGTGGTTTATATACACAGTGGAATATTACTCAGCCCTAAAAACGAATTAAATCTTGCCATTTGCTTGGTATTGTGCTGAATGAAACAAGCCAGACTGAGATAGACAAATAGCATATGATTTCACTTATATCCAGAGTCTAAAGCACAAAATAAAACAGAAACAGTGTCAAAGATACAAAGGACATGTTGATGGTTGCCAGAGAGGAGAAGGTTGGAAGGGGGCTGTGTGTAAAAGATGGAGGGATTAAGTAGTACAAATTAGTAGTAACAAAAGAGTCAAGAGTAAAGTATAGCATAGGGAATACAATCAATCATCTTATATAATAAAAGGGTAACATGCAAATTGATCCTAATGGTGGAACGACCAGAACAACCTCTCGACCAGTCACTATGAGGCGCGCTGACCAACTCTTGGTCCTTTCTTTCCCCAGCTGCAGGCTCCCATTGCCCAATGGTGAACGGGGATCAGGGGGTGAGCGGTGGGGGATGTGGGCAGTGCCAGGCCAGGGCCCCTGCCCTGCCAGTCACCTCACACATAGAGGATGACCCACGGTGGGGGTGGAGCCAGTGAGCAGGCAGGAATGGCCGACCTCTTGCTACCTCCCCCTGGCCTAAAGGCTCCGATTACCCTATGGCAAATAGGGAATCAGGGGTAGGGGGGGGCAGGGGGCAGGGCCAGCTGCGGGCAGTTGGGAAAGATGGCCCTGATCATAGGCCAGGCCTAAGGACCGTACCTGTGCATGAATTTTGTGCGCTGGGCCTCTAGTACAGTGGTACCTCGAGATAGGAGTTTAATTCGTTCCGTAATCTTGAGGTGTGGGAAACTATGAGATGCTTGAGTCCCAGTAAACTGGTGGGTCATGTGCAGCCGGCTGATCCGCGCGATTACTCCTATCTCGAATGTTGCTCGTATTTCAAAGTAAAAATCGCTCGCTCGACAGCTCGTATTTCAAAAATCTTGTACGTTAGGGCACTCGTATCTCAAGGTACCACTGTATTGTAATAACTATGTATGGTACTAGATGGGTACTAGATTTATTGAGGTGATCACCTCATAAGTTATATAAATGTCTAATCACTGGGTTGTACACCTAAAACTAATATAATATTGTACGTCAACAGTAGTTGAAAAATAAAAAACATTTACAAAAACCTCTTTGAGGTTAGAGTTATGAATTCTCTTTGTATTCCCAGCAACTAGAATTAGAGCTAGAATACAGAAGGTGCTCAATAAATTGAAAAATGTAGCTTGGTAAAAATGAGGCCAAACTCCCAGTCCCTAAGCTCCCAGTTAGCCTCACTCTGATCTGTACTCTCCAGATATCACACACATGTATGATGGTATGCTAAGAAGGGTACAGTGAGAGAATGTACAGATAAAACCTAATGTAAGTCCATTGCCACACTGGCACAATATTTCCGATCATGCCACCTATTGATGGTGAGTCACAAAGTCTTAGACGTTTTCTTTATTCAATTATCCACCAAATGTAGGAGCCTCCTTAACTTGACTTAACTTTGATTAAAAAAAAATACTATAACCTCTGCTTGAACACTTCTATTATTGAGGGAGCTTATAACCTTTATAAATTTTGTTTACAAAACAAAATTTAACTGAGTAAATTTTAAAGATATTAGTGTGTGTGTGTGTGTGTGTGTGTGTGTGTGTGTGTTTTAATGATTCATGAATTGAGCGGCACTCAATCTAGTAGAATGATTGGCGCTCCAAGGAACTGTCCAGAATGAAAGACTTTTATATGCAGAAGGAAGCAGGAACAAAGACTTTATACTAGACAAAAAAGCAAGTTTGATTCTGCAAGGTCACTTTCCTTTAGGGGATTGGAGGAGTCTATGAGGCAGATTGCCTAACTAGTGCTGAGAAGGCAGTTCCTGATAGATTGGTGTGAGATTCCATTTCTGGGAGAACCTAAACTGCTTTTAAGTCTGTTTGGTGACATGGGGCTTAGCATAAGTGACTCCATTTGGGGCCTGTTGACATGTTGTTAATACTTTACGAGGCAGCCAGTAACAAATTCCTAAAGCTTTCCAGTTCTATTTTCCCATTAAGTTCAATTGGCTCTTTGTTGGCATTTACCCAGTGGTCTTGTTTCACTCTCTCAGGCAAAAAAAGAAAATAAAAAATAAGCTGACATCTCTTCTGCCAAAAAATCCTTTAGATAATCTACCAGTAATAGATAACATTATGTACAATGCTCCATTCCCAATGTCTTTTCACACAAGTAACTCCATGAAAGACAAGTTAGTGCGGTTAGCAAGGCAGTCATTAATAACTTCAGGGAAAGAAACTGACTCAAAATGATGACATGATTTACCACAATTCACACATCTCAAGACCAACTGAGCCTGGCTTTCTGGTTTCTGTGCGTATCCCTTCCACTGTATTATAGATTCTGTACCTCTGAGCTCCCTCCCCTTCCTCAGGCTAAATATTCCTGCAAATATTCCCTACACAACAGTATTGCAGACTCTTTAACTCCCTTGTCACGCCACCTGTCATTATATTTTTGTGGAGAATAAGAGAACACCTTTCCAGAAAGATGTCACTTCTCCCAGAAAAATAAGCCACTGCTTCTGACATTGGCACAAATTCTGTCAAATTCTGTCTTCTTTGTAGAATCCTGAAAGGTCAGATTCTATTGTTCAAAACTAGCTCCACACTCCCAATATCTTATTTTTAGGAGTGTCTCGCTTTGGAAGTCATATGTCAGTGTATCCAGAAGGTACAAATATAAAAGTTAAATGAAATATTATGTTAGGTTGTACCAGGAACCCCAACCTGTCTGTGAAAAAGAATTGTTTTTTTATATCCCAGAGCCTTAGATTTGATGTTAGGATGGTCTGTGTGAGGTGTCTGCATGGGTTTGAGTGGAGGGTGATGGGATATAGGGGAGCTGGACTCTTTCCCAGCCAAAAGCCATTTTAAGCTGAGGAGTAATTTTCTCCTTAGCATCCGAGCCTAAGACCACGGAAAGCACAGATTTTTACAATACGATTCATTAACAGTAGCAAAATGACAGTTATGAAGTAGCAATGAAAATAATTTTACGGTTGGGGGTCACCACCACATGAGGAACTGTATTAAAGGGTCGCGGCATTAGAAAGGTTGAGAACCACTGTCTCAATGGAAGTGCCTTCAGGCCCTTCAGAAACCCAGCATATTGACAGTCATTACCCCCAAATCGACCAGGTTAATCTCCTCAATCTATCAATGGGTTCCAGATAATCAGTCAAGGACATTTGAGTTCATAATGAAAGATTTGCCAGGAGTTCTTGGTATTCCTAATAAGTTAACTATGACTCACCTTTTGCAAACATTTTGGAGTCTACTTTGCTTTCCATGTGAAACTTAAAATTACATTCCAGGCATGTATAAGAATAATACCAGCCACTGTAGTAGACAAACCCTAAAATCTCAGAAGAAGATAATTTCTCACACAGGAACAGTATAGTTAGCAGAATCAGTTCACTTGTTTTGTAGTGATTCAGGATCCAGGCCTCTGGAGACTCTGCTCTGTCTCAACCCAGGGCTTCCAAGATTCCTGAATTTGGGAGGAGAGTGGAAGGCATCACAGGAGGCTTTTATGTAACAGGCCTAGAGGTGGAGTAGATCACTTGTCCGTATTCCAAGATCTAGTCATGTGACCAAATATACCTAGCTGCAAGGGAGTCTAGGAGATGTCCAGCTGTGTGCCAAGGAGGAAGAGAAACTAGATTTGGTGAACAGTTTCACCAACCATTTTGCCAGAAGACAATAGACTGTGATCTCTATTCTTTCTTCTCACCACCTTTGGTTATTAGAACTATGTGTGACCAATGTTTCCCATCTTCCAGGAGTACCAGCCATGATTGTGACCATTGTCCTGACTATATCCCCAGATAACTACGGGCTTGGATCCTATGGGAAATTCCCCAGTGGTTCATCCGATGACTTGTAAGTACAAAGCCCCCAAGGGAATATTTAGTGAAGTGAAAAACAGAATTCCCCAAGAAAGTGGAGGGTCTAATCAGCATATTGACCTCAGCTCTCATGCTAATAAAATCCAGTAATATTTACAGCAACCTTCATATATATATAGGTAAACTAGTTGGAGATGCCATGCTACTAGTTAGGCATTAAAACAAACAAATTAGAAGGAAGTATTTTGAAAATACTTTTATAAGCCTCTGATAAAAATGACATACCAGTTACATTATATTAGTAAAAACACATGAAATAAAGTCACTAGGATTTAAAGGGGGAAAAATCTTGAATGTTATCAAATAATAATTTTTAAATACTTTCAGCCACCAAGTGTCCTAAAATAAATTATTTTAGGTTTTTTCTCTAGAGATATATATACATGATGGTGGAGAAGAATGTTTTTATCCCATTCTTTTCTCTTTTTACTTGTAGAAATGTTTCAGTAAGCCAATATAAATGCATTGCAGCATTTTGAACCAGATTTCAGCATGATAATATGTTTTTCCCTGTTTTCCCCTCCAAATTACAGTTGCTGGATCAACAGCAATGCTGTATTCTATATCACAGTTGTGGGATATTTCTGTGTAATCTTTCTGCTGAATGTCAGCATGTTCATTGTGGTCCTGATCCAACTCTGTCGAATCAAAAAGAAGAAGCAACTGGGAGCCCAGCGAAAAACCAGTATTCAAGACCTGCGGAGTGTGGCCGGCCTTACGTTTTTACTGGGAATTACTTGGGGCTTTGCCTTCTTTGCCTGGGGACCGGTTAACATCACCTTCATGTATCTTTTTGCCATCTTTAACACTTTACAAGGTAAGCTCTTCAGTACTGAATCTGCACTGAATGACCACAGTTGAACTTAAAAATGTCACTACTAAAAGAGTATCAACATGGGTTATTGAGTTGTTTAAGATCCACTCTTGAAAGGGCACTTCGAGATCCTTGGAAGAGAGATGTTCATTCAATTCAACAAGTGGTACTTCCTCCCACCTTTTCCATCATCCCCTCAAAGAGAACATACTGAGGGGAACCTCCCAGCCCCCCAGGAACTCTTTCTGAGAGTCAATTACTCTTTCTTCACTTGGTTTCTTACTTTAAAAAAAAAGTGTTTTTTTTTAATTGAAATAGAACATCCATAGAGAAAACTACACATGCCATAAATGTTCCTATAAGGTCTCACCACTCTGGCCTCCTTGGGCTGTGTTTGGGAGACAATGAGAAATGGGGAGTGAATATACAGACCCAAGTGGCAGCAGCCTGACCCAGTGGCTAATCCTGAGACATTGCTCCGCTGGGACACGCAGCAGGAAAGGGGCAGGCTCTGTGTGTCACCTTTACTTCAGAGCTTCCCATTTGTTTTTGTTTTTGTTTTGTTTTTTTAATATATTTTATTCATTTTTTACAGAGAGGAAGGGAGAGGGATAGAGAGTTAGAAACCTCGATGTGAGAGAGACATCGATCAGCTGCCTCCTGCACGCCCCATACTGGGGATGTGCCCACAACCCAGGCACATGCCCTTGACCGGAATCGAACCTGGGACCTTTCAGTCCACAGACCAAGGCTCTATCCACCGAGCCAAACCGGTTTCGGCAAGGGCTTCCCATTTGTTAATGAAGCCCAGCTATAGTCATTTCGAACCCTCTTAGCTATATTCTTTGGAAAAGCAAATTACTCATTCTTTTAGACCAGTATTCCAAAAGACTTATCAGCTCTGATTCATTTTTAACGGAAGTACAGCACTTTGGCATCAAAAGCCAAGCAGCCTAATGGGTTTACATTACATAACAATAATCCATATCCCCTGGTTTCCTTTTATTCCAGAACCTCTGCCGGGATGCCTTTTAATTGCATTCTCATCAGCTTGTTTTCATCTTTTCCTGCTGCTTTTAGCTCCCATAGCATTCTCCCGTAGTTCTTAGGCAAGAGATCGATCCGCTTGTTTTCAAAGGAAACCCAAGCTGAGAATGAATTCAAATGTCTAATATGCTGGTTGTTTACATACAGTTATTCATTTTCACCTACACTGTACCAGTTCCTGGACTGGTACATCTAGAGGCTGCACTATATAGTATTGAACAGAAAAGTTTTCTTTGCCAGCAATGGCATGCTATAAGTAAGAGACACTTTAAGAGAGAAAAAACAATAAAACAAACAAGAAGTGCTGGCGAGCACGTGGAGAAAAGGGAACCCTCGTGCACTGCTGGTGGGCATGCAGACTGCTGCATCTATTGCGGAAAACAGTATGGAGTTTCCTCAAAAAATTAAAAATGGAACTGCCGCCCTGGCCAGTGGCCTCAGTGGTTAGAGCATCAGCCTGTGCTAGGAAGGGATACTGAACCTGCCTTTCTCTTCATTTTCCAAGAATGTCTTTTCATTAGAACGTGAATGGACAGAAGAAATGTACTGTTTCATTTATAAAATGAAATTAGGGAACCTAATTTCCAGGGCATTAGTGTTGATTAAAGGAGAAATAGGGATAGGCTCTGATTTGGGACTTGCCTAACCCCATTTCGATCTCTTCCATACATGCTACTTCTCACCTAAGCTATTACCCAGAAATATCCCACCAACCGAGTTTCCAGCCAGGGTGGCAAATGAACAAAGGTGTGCATGCAGGATTCAAGATGCCAGCCTTTAGAGTGGGCACCTGAAAAGGCACACCTCATGTTTTAAAATGAAGTTTTTAAAGTAGACAGATTGGGGATTGGGGAAACGGAGAACTCCACATTTTCCCCTTCATTCAGCAAATATTTAGGGGGAAAGCACTGAGGAGTCACAGTACGGGGGCTGTGTGGCGCGCCCCGTGACTGCCAGACTAAGACAGAGGGAGGTAGGAGGTGGAACCTGAGGCTCTGTCCAAGATTGGGGTGTTGTTTTCCTCTTAACCAGGATGCCGGTGGGAAACTTCTGTGCGCAGGTCAGAGGAAGGCAGGGGGGTAATGCTGGAGTGCCCAGGCTTGGGAGGAAGAGGGGCAAGAGCTGGCAAGGGCCTGAGAGGAGGAGAAGGTATCTGAGACCTATGGTGGGGATGGCATTTGGCAGAGCTTGGAAGTCAATTATAAAGATGCAGGAGCCCGGGTCTAAGCAGGCAGCCTGGGTGGATAGCTTGTATTTCCCAAGACAGGGAAGGCCACAGACAGAACGTGAGGAGCCGCAGGGAGCTGAATTTTAGAAATACAGAAGCAGCATTCCTTGTATAAACATATTTTATCAGACACAGAAAGTGTCCCAGGTTGCCTTTTGATAAGCAAACTTACCCAAAACTTTGATTTTTTTCCCAATTTATAAATTTCACTTGGCCTAAAAGTTGTCAAAGATTTTATCTTTTGTGCAAAGGAAGCTCATGACATTAAGGTCTTCATTTGGAATTCATCGTGTTATGGGTCTTTCCCTCCCCACAGGATTCTTCATATTCATCTTTTACTGTGTGGCAAAAGAGAATGTCAGAAAGCAATGGAGGCGGTATCTTTGTTGTGGAAAGTTACGGCTGGCTGAAAATTCTGGTACTGATTTACTTTACTTTTTATCCTTCTAAATCTTGAGGGGAAAAATGCGTAAGTTAAGATTCAAAGCAATATATGCCAGAGGGCTATCGGATATGGAAATCGATGAATGGAACATGCACAATAAGAAATATGGATTGTGCACATTAGGGGCAAAAAAACCCTAAAGAATTAAAAAAATAATTATTCATATCTGGGAACTTAGTGAGCAATTAGAATTAGTGTCTGGCTTCTTGATTGAAAGAACAGTGAAAATTTTAGAATTTATTTCCTTTAGAACTAATGTTTCCCATTTACTCAAAAGTAATTTTTACTATTTACCTTCATAACTTGTTAGGTCTTGATTCAACCTTGTATATAAACTTTGACATACATTTGGTTGTTTGGTTACAGCGTTTGGTTATTTTGAAGTTATAATTTTTCAGGTCCTGTTGGCTTGTAGAGCAAATAGGTCATTTTTAGGAAAATAAGAAAAAATAAGTACTGTCTGAAAACTAAATTCCTTTTGCATGATTACCACCCATGAATACAACTTTTGTAGTACTGCAAAATCTGGTTGCACAAGATCTATATTTAGAAAATGGCAGTAAATGTAGTTTAGTCATTTGCATGGATTTAAGAACCATGACTCATCACAACATGGTCAATATGTTCTTAAGACAGTCCTTGGCTCCGAAGTACTACCTAATTCAGTGGATATACACTGAGTGGCCAGATCATTATAATCTCTGAACACATAATAATCTGACCACTCAGTGAATATCCTATATAATAAAAGGCTAATATGCAAATTGTCCCCTTGACCAGGAGTTCGACCAGCAGGCAAACCAGCCAACCGCCCATGTCCCCGACCCTGGGCCAGGCTGGCTGGACCCTACCTATGCATGAATTCGTGCCGTGCACTGGGCCTCGTGTGTGTGTGTGTGTGTGTGTGTGTGTGTGTGTGTGTGTATGTGTGTGTATATACACACTAGAGGCCCAGTGCATGAAATTTGTGCATGGGGGTGTGTGTGCCTCAGCCCAGCCTACACCCTCTCCAATCTGGGACTCCTCAAGAAATGTCTGACAGCCTGTTTAAGCCCTACCTGGATCAGGCCTATATGGGCAGTCAGACATCCCTCTCACAATCCAAGACTGCTGGCTCCCAATTGCTTGCCTGCCTGCCTTCCTGATTGCTTCTAACTGCTTCTGCCTGCCAGCCTGATCACCCCCTAACTGCTCCCCTGCCAGCCTGTTTGCCCCTAACTGCCCTCTCCTAAAGGCCTGGTCCCCCCCAACTGTCCTTACCTGCAGGTCTGGTTGCCCCTAACTTCCCTCTTCTGCTGGCCTGGTCACCCCTAACTGCCCTCCTCTGCAGGCTTGATTGCCCCCAACTGCCCTCCCTTGCAGGCCTGGTCCCTCCCAACTGTCCTTTCCTGCTGGTTTGATCGCCCACAACTTCCCTCCCTTGCAGGCCTGGTCTCTCCCACCTGCCCTCCCCTGCTGGCCATCTTGTCATCACAATCTTGTGTCCACATGGGGGCAGCCATCTTGTGTGTTGGAGTGATGGTCAATCTGCATATTACTCTTTCATTAGATAGGATAGAGGCCTGGTGCATGGGAGGAGGCCAGCTGATTTGCCCTAAAGGGTGTCCTGGATCAGGGTGGGGGCTCCTTTGGGGCATGGGGTGGCCTGGTGAGGGGCCTGTGGTGGTTTGCAGGCCAGCCCCGCCCCGCCTGGCAACCCAAGCAGAGGCTGCGGTATCTGGGGTTTATTTATCTTCTATAATTGAAACTTTGTAGCCTTGAGTGGAGCCAAGCCTCCTGCTCACTCTGTGGCTGCAGACATTTTTGTTGGGATTTACTTATCTTCTATAATTGGAACTTTGTAGCCTTGAGTGTAAGCCTGGGCCAGCCAGGGCAACAGGGAAGCTTGGCTTCCTCCATTGCTGGGGAAAGCTGGGCCTCCTGCTTGCTGAAGCTCTGTGGCTGCAGCCATCTTGGTTGGGTTAATTTGCATACTTGCTCCTGATTGGCTGGTGGGCATGGCTGGTGGGTGTAGTGGCAGTATGGTCAATTTGCATATTACCACACACACACACACGCACACACACACACACACACACACGCACACACGCACATATACTCAGTGGCCAGATTATTATGCATTCAGAGATCATAATAATCTGGCCATTCAGTGTATATAGACATAATCAAATTAACTTGGCCTTTAGTTCCATGAGAATATGTTACTTTTCACCATGTAGTTATTGAAAGCACAAATATATATATAGCCTTAAATGAAAATAACATCTTATCACACCAACTTGTGAAATATATGACTTCTCTATAAGATCTGGAAGTGGGAGATCAGTTGCTAGAACAAGTTACACTGTGATCTGTCTCTTGCCTTTGAGTTTCAACATCCCGCCCTATTTTTCCGTAATGCTTATTCTACCACAGACTGGAGTAAAACTGCTACTAATGGTTTAAAGAAGCAGACTATAAACCAAGGAGTATCCAGCTCTTCAAATTCCCTACAGTCAAATAGTAACTCCACCCACTCCACCACGCTGCTAGTGAATAATGATTGCTCAGGACTTGTGAGCGGGAATGGTATGTATTTCTCAATATAGTATTTCTCAAGCTAGTGTTGGTTTTATTAAAGTATTATTATCTTATAATGACATTTTTGCTAAGCAAAGTAAGCAATTACATATATGGCAAGTGGGTCAAAGTGTGGGTACCTTATAAAACATAAAGATTATTAATCCAAATGTATTCATTTTAGAGCTAATACCCGGACAACTGTTTTTTGTTTTTTTTTTAAGATTCAGGTGTTTTGTTTTTTTATATGATGGGAATTGATGACAACCTAAAAGTATTAACAGTGAAAATCCTGATTTAACTATTGCCCAAAGACTTCTGTGTTAAATCTGAGCAAACAGTACCTAAAATAATTGATAAAATTATATCAATTTTACTTTATCTATAGTCATACACATCTTTGACCCTTTTAAACCTTCCTATTTTTCACTTATCATGTTTGTTCATTATTTTCCACACTGTAGCTGCCTTGTGACAGTGCCCAAATCCCCACGAATATATCAAATACTGTAACCAGTATTGGTGTCAACATATGTCACCAATAAATGAACAGATTATTGCTGCTGCACCTGGCTTACTCATTAATTCTGACACTTCTAGCTAAAACTTCCATTGCATTTTCTTTCTTTCATAAGACTATTGTTTATTTCTCATAAAAGATTATCTTCTTTGGCTTCTTAATATGTCTTCTACATTTTTATAATTACTTAAATGATGCTTATATACTTTCTCCTTCCCTGGGGATTTTGCCTTTATTCATTGTTTTAGGATATTAGTTATTTTCATGGTGAATTCAAATAAATTTGTAAGTTCACACATACACCTACCAAATAGTTTTCCTACCTCCCTGAAGATGCCTCTAAGTTGAGGTTTCTCAGCCTTGGCACAATTGACTTTTGGAGCTAGATAAGTCAAGTCCTTGCTGTGGGGGACTCGACCTATGCATCCTGGGATGTTTACCAACATCCCTGGCTCCATCCACCCAATACCAGTAGAACCCTCCCCAATCACCCCCAGTTGTGACAATTAAAAAGGTCTTCAGACACTGGGAAATGTCCTCTGTGCAGGGTGGGCCAGTAAAATCCCACCCCACTCCTACCCCTCCCCATCATTGAGAACTATCCTATCTAATAAAAGAGTAATATGCAAATTGATTGTCATACCAAGATGGCCACCCCCATGTGGTCAAAAATGGCTGCCCCCATGTGGACATAAGATGGCCAGCAAGAGAGGGCAGTTGGGAGGGACCTTGGCCTGCAGGGAAGGGCAGTTTGGGGGTACCTGGGCCTGCAGGGGAGGGAAGTTGTGGGAAGTTAGGGGTGACTAGGCCAGCAGAGGAGGGCAGTTGTGGTGGCCAGGGCAGCAGAGGAGGGCAGTTGGGGGAGACCAAGCCCACAGGGGAAGGCCGTTGTGGGGGACCAGGCCTGCAGAGGAAGGAAGTTGGGGGAACCAGACCTGCAAGGAAGGACAGTTGGGGGAGAGTTTAGGCTTACAGGGAGGGCAGTTGTGGGCAATCAGGCCAGCAAGGAGGGCAATTAGGGGAGATCAGGCCAGCAGAGGAGGGAAGTTAGGGGGGACCAGGCCTGCAGGGGAGGGCAGTTGGGGGGGACCCTGGCCTGCAGGAGAGGGCAGTTGAGGGGGACCAGGCCTGCAGGGATGGACAGTTGGGGGGAACCCGGCCTGTAGGGAAGGCAGTTGTGGGCAATCAGGCCAGCAGGGAGGGCAGTTAGGAGTGACCAGGACAGCAGAGGAGGGCAGTTGGGGGATATCAGGCCAGCAGGGGAGAGCAGTTGGGGGAGAACAGGCCTGTAGAGTAAAGCAGTTATCGCCCCTGGATTGTAAGAGGGATGTCTGACCTCTTTAGGCCCGATCCTACTGGGGTCGGGCCTAAATGGGCGGTCAGACATTCCTCAAGGGATGTGTTTGTGCACTGGGCCTCTAGTCTATATATAAAAGGATAAGTGACCGACTGTACATCTATCCGACCATTTGACCGACCAGCCAGCATATATGATGCGCACTGGAAATCCTATATAATAAAAGCATAGTATGCAAATTATCTTCTCAACTGGAGTTCTTCTGGGAGTTCAACCAGCGGGCGGGCCAGCCAGGGGAAGGGCACTGGCAGGCAGCCAGGGGGAGGGAGAGAGGCCCCAGCCGGTGGCAGCAGGTGGCAGGGGGAAGGGCGGGAGTACCTGGCTGGCAGCTGCTAGGGACTCTACCAGCATATGAATTCCTCATGCACTGGGCCTCTTGTTTAAAAATAAATGCTGACTAGCGCATTTGCAATACATATAAAGCTCTCACTGGGGCCGTATAGCATTAAGTGTTTTCACTCTTAATGTAATGTACAGGGAGATAGTAGAATAAGTTTAATCAATTTATCAGTCATTGTTTTTATCAATGTTATTTTCCTATCATGTTTTTGTTGTTTTCATATCATGTCTTTGTTGTTTTATACCATGTTTTTATTGTTTATTAATCACTTTACATACTATTTCATACACATTTTACTAATTTTCTTTAATCTCTGACACATCTATTATAGAGAAAGGATGAATAGCAATATTAAGATATTTCGTATTTTAATTTTATAATACTATATTATACATACTATTGTGAAATGTAAATTTTTGCGGTAATGTAATCACCGCACGAATCTTTCTTCTAATTAATTTCCTTTCAATGTGCGTGAATCCATGCACCCAGCCACTAGAGCTCTGGTCTCTATGCCAAATGGCAATCTCACAATGACTCAATGAAGGTAAACAGAGTAGAGGCCGTGACAATGCTGATTCATAAGTTACTATGACAAAGCAAGTCCAAAGTAGACAAATCAGAGGTGCGAGGTGGATCGTCAAGAATCACAACATATCGGTAAAGCCTTCTGGCTTAGACAGAAGTGCAAGGGGCTCTTAAAAGCCCGAATTTTGCATATTCTAAAAGAGCTGAGATGAAGCCTCCTTTGCCTAGCCCAGTGGTCGGCAAACTCATTAGTCACCAGAGCAGCAAACCACTAATGAGTTTACCGACCATTGACCTAGCCCCTTGGTTGGCAAACTGCGGCTCACGAGCCACATGCGGCTCTTTGGCCCCTTGAGTGTGGCTCTTCCACAAAATCCCATGGCCTGGGCGAGTCTATTTTGAAGAAGTGGCGTTAGAAGAAGTTTAAGTTTAAAACAATTGGCTCTCAAAAGAAATTTCCCTCGTTGTCCTGTTGATATTTGGCTCTGTTGACTCATGAGTTTGCCGACCACTGGCCTAGCCCATCAATATGTTGCCATCCTTTGGGGAGGCAGCACAGTTTGCACAGCTGTCTGACATGGCTGATTTGACACAGCTATTTTTGATGCCCGATGATGAGCGGGGGATTGCATTTTAGGCCAGCAAAATCGCCAGGTGTTTAATACCATATAAAACGCATGTCAGATAGATATCCCCGATTCCTCAATCTGCACACCAGGATCTGGAATGGGCAAGGGATGGGATAGGCACTTTCAAAAATTCTGGAAATATAATGTATTATTGTACCAGGTAAAATTGTTCCTGCACCAAAATGTCCTCAAATCAAAATGCTTAAATCAGGACAGCTGCCTCACTCTGTCAGCGATAGAGCTGTATTAACAATATTTATCACGTAGTTGGTGTGAATATACATATTTCAGTTATGGGCTGCCTTAAAGATTTGTTTACCAACAGCCATCTCACTTGATACACGGGGCCACCAGCTTAGTTTGGAAGACACATCACGTGTCGACTCCATCACTTCTGGGCCACTTAACCTTAAGCAAAGCCCTTACATTTTGAAACCTTAGTTTCACCCTCACCTTGAGATGGAGATGATAATTGCACTATCTGGTAGGGTAATAAATGACATAATACTTATAAGGTTCTCAGCATTGTTATTATTATAGTTATGACACGAACTAACACATTGGCTTATTATTCAGCTTTCCACATTGTCTTCTCATGGTATAATGGTCAAAAGGATGCTATAAAGTAGCCAGAGGGTCTCAGCTGCTGTGCATGTCCCCTCGCCATCCCCCCCCCCCCCACACACACACAATTTAGGGTCATCTTGAGCTCAGGGAGGCCCAGATCCAAACCAGTTTCTGAATGCCCAGCTGCTCCCTGGCCTAGACTCTATTGCTGGAATTGGTAGTTTCACCTTGGGAATCAAGCCAGAGGGGCTGGTTTACTAGTAGGTTACAAAAAATGATTTCTTTTTCTTTCCATAACTGTTGTCGTTCTGCATTTCTCTGGTACAAAGTTTTATTTTATAGGAAGTGTAGGGAACCAAGAACCTTGAAAGAGGACATATGGGACTCTCTGTTAACCTTTTGGGGTAGATTAGAATATTATATTAGGTTATATTAAATATAGGCTACCACTTGAGGTCAATATACTAGTATGTTTAGCCAGAGTCAGGAGATGAGCCCTTGAAAATCAAATATATTGTTTTGCTTCATATTTTGAGCATTTCATTTTTAAAAACAGCCATAGAGGAAACATTCTCCATTTTTTTTTTTTGCTTACTTGGAGTGGCCTGAGCGAAGGGATGAAAGTAAATGCAATATTATAATGGATCGTGAACATTTTTAAAACATTCTACGTGTGTTGTATATATTCTTAAGAATAAAGTGTTGTTGAAGACTGTGTATTTTTAAAATGCTTTCTGTGGCTATTTCATGATACCAGTTTTGGTTTTCATTACATAGGGAATGCTCCGACAGAGAAGAATGGTGCTTCCTTCAGTGTTCAGAATGGAGACGTGTGCCTTCATGACTTCACGGGCAAGCAGCACATGTTTCATGAGAAAGAAGATTCCTGTAATGGTAAAAGTCGCATCGCCCTCCGAAGGACTTCAAAACGAGGAAGCTTACACTTTATTGAGCAAATGTGATTCCACTCTCTGAAATCAAAGCGTGATGCTTGATCGTGTGAAAATGTCCATTTTTACCGTTTCCGCAATGTGAGATGTATGAAAATCAATTCATTTTGTACTCAGCAACTTCTGGAGGAGCATAAGCTAACTGAGGGCGGTGGTTACGACGGGAAGAGAAAGCCAAGACATGTTGAGACATTTGCAACTTGGTTTCTTAGCCTTCGTTTTAAAAGAAGATGGGTTTTTAAACAACTTCCTACAGATTCGTTTAAAGAAAACATAAGTAGTTCATTTCCAGCCACACTTTAAAGAGGTGAAGTTGTGTTATCTTTGATAACATCATATAAAGCAACTGTTGACTTCAGCCTGTTGATGAGTTTAACTGTGCATGCCTTTGTTGTAAATAAGCTAAATTCTAGTGACCCACACATCAGCAATCTTACTTCTACATTTTTTTTGTATTTATTTTCTAGTGTGTAAATTTATTTCTTTGTAGAATCATGGTTGTGTTGTTGTGTCTAATGTGATAACTCAAAAAAAAAATTCCTTGCTGGTTCACTGAGTTATAAAACTCCTTTTGGAGATTACATGGGATGTGAAATACAGAAACTTCATTCAGATCAAGAAATAATGATGCCAGCCAAACTGGAAAAAATGTAAGCAGCTGGTGCCACAATTAGCTTATACAATGCCTTTGAGCACATTAAAAAAAAAAAGGTACCCCACTAGACAGACACAGCCCCATGGGCTCATGGTTTGGCAGAGGGGGGGGCCATACTTTAGCCTCACTCACCCACTAGGGTGCACCCTTGTACAGTGGGTCAGTTGTATATACCAAGAAACATGGCATCCACTACCCATCTCCTGGCCTTGTCCCTCATCATTAAATCATGGAATCGGCACCAAGATGTTTAGCTTAATACCATGGCCACGGAGAGGGATGAAAGTATATTCTAGACCATATGTCAGGAAAATCGTGAATGGGGAGGAGATACATACGCTGCCTCTTCTCAAATCCCCAGAGCCTTTCAGAAAAGGGGAGGAGCATAAGGATTACTTTGTAAAGGAGATGTATATAAAGAAAAAAGTCGTTTTGCTGTTCTTTCTAAAGCAATTGCATGGTACATTGTTGATTGTCATGACTGGTACACGGTGGCCCGGCCAGAGCTATAGTTTTTTAATAAGAGCTCTAGTCTCAAAAGGTGTACAGTGACAAGGGGGAATGGCTATCGGGAATGGTGAACTGACCTGCAATGCTGTCATTTTCATATGTATCAAACCCTGATTGCTCCCACTTATACAGGGTCTCTCTTGCTTCCCACCTACAGCTGTGTGAGCATTTCAAAACTCTTTAGTTAATCCAAACCTTTCAGTTGAGTCTTTCACTAAGGTTCCCTCGCATATATTTCAAGTGACTGTTGTATCCCAGATTAACCCCAGTAATACTGTAATATACTTCTACGAGTGCTGATTTGCCTTTGCAATATTTCTTCGCCAATTTATTTAATTGTCTTGTATTTATATGTTAAAATTGACCAAAATGTTAAATTGACAAAATAAATTTGCAGCCTGGCTGGCATGACTCAGTGGTTGAGCATCGACCTAAGAGCCAGGAGGTCATGATTCAATTCCCCGGTCAGGGCACATGCCCAGGGGGGTCGCAGGCTGGATCATCAGTGTGGGGCATGCAGGAGGCAGTGGATCCATGATTCTCTCTCATCATTAACGTTTCTATCTCTCTCTCCCTCTCCCTTTCTGAAATCAATAAAAATACATTTAAACCATCAATTTGCAGGTAACTCTTTTAAGTTGGAAAGCTTTCACAAAGAGAAAGCATTTCCGGTCCTTTCCCTGGAGGTGTGGCAGCCGGGATTAAGATGACCATAACAGTAACATTCCTTGGCAAACAACAGGCACACCGAGACTTCAAAGTTAGAGCAAGGTTTATTCTGTCTCATGAAAATCACTTTCTGATTTCTCTCATGTTCCTCTTACTCTTTCAATCTTATCTCTTTAACAGTGGTTCTCAACCTTTCTAATGCTGCGATCCTTTCATACAGCGCCTCATGTTGTGGTGTCCCCAACCATAAAACTATTTGCGTTGCTACTTCATAACTTTAATCTTGCTACTGTTAATGGATCATAATGTAAATATCTGTTTTCCGATGGTCTCAGGCGACCCTGCTAGCGGTTCTCAACCTGTGGGTCCACCACCTAACTCCTGGCCTCATCCCTGATCATTAAATTATGGAATCTGCACCAAGATGTTTCCCAAAGTGTACACGGCAGGATGCACAATGTCTGGTGTCCTTTAGACCCCACCCCCCTTATTTTTCCTGTTGTGTTTTGTGGCCTTAAGTCAAATTGTCTTGTCTGTTTGTTTTACTTCAGACTGATAAGGGGCGGGACAGAGAATGTTCCAGGGAAGCATCCTCCTTTGGGTTTAAAATTGGTCCCACAATCTGAGACTCTACTGGAGACAGAGGTGGTTCCAATACGAGGAGGCGAGGAGTGTCACAGGAACGGCCAGTATTTGAAATATTTCCTCAGAACATTCAAGAAGTTTTTCCCCCAAAACACAGTGCAATCATGAATTCCTAAAGTACGTCTATTAACTTCAATGAGCAGCTCTCGGCAACCATGGTGACATGGCTTGCTTTGGGATACTTGGTTGTGTCCAATGAGGTTACCTAGGAGATAGGTTATTTTGTTGAAGGCCATTTTGCAAAAAGAGCTCATTTACTAAAAGGGCGCTTTGTCAAGTGGAGTTGTATGTTGTCATTTTGTCTCCGTAATAGCATTTTAAAGACATTCGATTTATCTCTGCCTCAGCTCCTTGCTGCTATGGTTGGAGTCTGAATAACAGGAAAAAGGAAAGTCTGGTCATATGACCATAACTTTGAACAGGTAGCATTCTTATCAGCATTTTCTTTATTTTTCTTTTTACTTCAGTCCTAGGTACAGTATCAAAAAGTTAAGGCAGACAAAAATTGAATATGTTGCTTGAGAATATGTTCTTTTAAATACATACATTCTTCACTGTGAAGAAATCGTATGCTCCCTTATGTTTCCTCTCTTTACCTCTCAATCTCAAACTAGCTATAGGAAGCTGGAGCAGTGATGAAAAACAAAATTATTTCCAGTCAATTAAAGTTCAAGTGCCATAGAAATAACTAAATTTGGCTAATTGGCTATTTTCAGCAAATTGATCCAGAATGGACCCTCTCCTCTGTGTCAAAGATGGAATGCCTTTCTTTAAAGTCAAAGATCTGAACCCACTAAGAGAAATATTTATTGGTTTCTGTTTTGGATGCTGACATGTGGTTCTCTGGGAACTTCCTTGACTGAAGTCCCTGTAGCAAGACAATGGGTAGATACTCTGACTGGAAGCAGAGAAATCAGACATGCTGTTTTTCTAGAATCCAGTTCTGGATTTTCACCTTTATGAATATCATGAACCAGCTTCAGAAACAACATACCACATCACATTCCATATTTGATTCTCAACAAAAATTTGAGAAATGATCAAGAAACAGGTTTCTACTGGATCCCAACCAGAAAAAGGCTTCATGGATATGGGGACCAAGATGTAGAGGTTTTGTATCTCAGGGACACAAGAATACTAAAACATCTCATTTTTATATAGCACAGCTTCCAGTCCAAAATGAATCTAGTCACTAAACTTCACTTGAAAATTTAAAAGCTAATAAGTAGTAGTCTTCCTTCTTGGTTTTATTCCTGAATTTCAAACTTAGTGAAGAATATAGCTCATATGATAATATACATTGATGCACAGACCAAAGCCTAAGCATGTAGGCTGGGTATATGCCCAAAAGGGTGTATATGTGTAAAGAATGAGATCAGGAAACTGAAAATGTTTCTATACTGGATGGAAATGCCAGGTAATGAGCAAAGGTTATTTATTATGGCTGCAAAATGCACTCTTGAAGAAGCACTCAATGTGAGCAAAGCAGTAATGAAAAGAAGCAATGATACCAGCTCTTAGATGCAGAAGAATGTAAGAACATATTCAGATTCCAAGAGATTTAATTGGCGATAACTTAATGTCTAGTTTGATTTACCCCTAGACCATAGTAAATTCTGCATGGAGGTACATCACATGAATCGCTGCATAATTTAAGAAAGTTATCCAATGGATTTGGAGAACATTATACTAAGCGAAATCACTCAGAGAAAAATAAATATCACATGATCTCACTCATTTGTGGAATACAATGAACAACATAAACTAATGAACAAAAACAGATCCAGAGACAGAGAAACAGATCAGACTGTCAAACCTCAGAGGGAAGGCAGGGGAGGGTGGGGGTAAGGGAGAGATCAACCAAAGGACTTGTATGCATGCATATAAGCCTAACCAATGCACACAGACACCAGGGGGGTGCGGGTATGAACTGGAGGTGGGGGTCTCTGGGGGGGTAAGAACACATATGTGCCGTAACTGGTTTGGCTCAGTGGATAGAGCGTCGGCCTGTAGACTGAAAGGTCACAGGTTCGATTCCAGTCAAGGGCATGTACCTTGGTTGCAGGCATATCCCAAATAGGAGGTATGCAGGAGGCAGCTGATTGATGCTTCTCTCTCATCGATGTTTCTAACTCTCTATCCTTCTCCCTTCCTCTCTGTAAAAAAATCAATAAAATATATTTTAAAAAAGAACACATATATAATACCATAATCAATAAAGAATAAAAAAATAAAATGTAAAAAAAGATTTCTATATACATATTTTTTAAAAAGTATGTAAAATGCTATGTTTATGTAGTCACGTGTCTGTGATAAGCTTTGACGATAGAAATAGAATATATGGAATCTGCAGTCAGAATTAGAAATGCTGCACTGGCAAAATCATGGCTCATCCAGCAAAACTGGAGACAAGTGTGTATTAAAGAGAAAGAAGCCATATGGTTTTGAGAGAGGAAAGACTAGGGTGGAGTTTAGAAGTTTGGCAAAGATTATATGGGGGAGGTTTGCGCTATCCGTAAAAGGGTTATGAGCTCAAGAACTTCTAGGTCACAAACTTCCCTTGGTGGATGTCCCACTGGCCTGAGGACAATGTGGATAAATAAAGTAGAAGATCAAGAATTCAAAGAAAGGCAAAGAAAGAAAGAGAGAGAAAAAGTTATACCAGAAATTTATCCAGACAGTTACGCAAGAAAATTAAAAACAAAACAAAATACTATGTGAGAGATGAAGGGTTTGGCACTTGGAGTGACACAGATTTATGTTACAAATTTTTTTAAATAAACCTGATCAGGGATTATACATAGGGGGACCCAGCTGAGCAAGACTAATTTTCTTTCATTCATTCATTCATTCATTTATTCAACATTAATTGAACTACAACTACCTACTCAACACTACAGCAGACATGGTAGAAAATACCAAAGACAATTTCCATATATAATTTACAACCCAGTTAGAAAAACATGCTGTACATGAAAAAAATTACGAGGCAACACATGGTTGTCAAATGATGATGAAAACACCTATGATTTATGAAGTACTTCTCTAGGAACCATGCATGGTGCTAAGTGCTTTATAGTCTTCCTCTTAATCATCGTAACCACCTTATGATTACCCCCCCTTTACAGATGAAAACAGTGCATTTGAAACCGCTAAAACAGCATGCCTAGGCTCACACCCCTTGCACGTGGCAGATCTGGAATTTAAAGCCAATTTAAATTCACTCCAAGACCTAAGCTCTCAGTAAAGCAACAGTTATGGGAATTCAGAGGGAGGGTTATCTGGAGGGAGGACCTGTGCGGACCTTTGAGGAAAGATGGGCTTCAGAGAGGCAAGGAGGAGGAGGAAGGGCCTGATGGGTGCAGCAAGCATGCAGCAAGGTATGGAGACTAGCCTGGGGCTCCTGGAAACAATGATTGCATCAGGGAAGCTGTTCAGCGCGGAATTCATATGGGGCCAGATTTGGGTGGAAAATACTAGGCCAATAACTGTGAAGTGTAGGTAATTATGGGTCACAACAAACAAATCTAAGTGTCCAATTGTAGGCCTATGCGGCAAACTGCGGCTCGAGAGCCACATGCGGCTCTTTGGCCCCTGAGTGTGGCTCTTCCACAAAATCCCACGGCCCGGGCGGGTCTATTCGGAAGAAGTGGCGTTAGAAGAAGTTTCAGTGTAAAAAATGTGGCTCCCCAAAGCAATGCCAATCGCTGCCCTGTGATGTTTGGCTCTGTGGACTCAGGAGTTTGCCGACCACTGGCCTATGGCGCTGAACTGCAGGCCCGGCCAGGTGAGCAGCGTCCAGATGACTCGGGGTGGGACAGGGGGCGCTAGGGACACTGTCTCAGCCACCCGCTTTTCTCTTCCCTCTCGGACCCCGCTATTCGACTTCCGCTCGGCCCAGGGCCTGGCAAGGAGCCTGGTCGCCGAGGGGCGCCCGGGGGGGCGGGGGGGCGCAGGGGGCGGGGTTATGTTTCCCGCCTCTGCTGAGATTGGCAGCTCAGCCCGGAGCCCCCCTGGCCCCCCACGCACTTGGAGGGCTCCGCCCGCCGGCGGGGACAGGCCTGGGGGCGGGGTCAGCGGGCGCGACCAGGTGTCAGGCTGCACACTCACCTGGGAAAGGCGGGACCAGTCGCGCCGCAGGAATTTTGGGGCGTCTCGGGCCCCCAGCGGAGCCCACGCCTACCTGGCTCCGCGCGTTCCGCTCTGCGTCGGGGGCGGGGCCGGGGCGGGGCCGGGGGCGGGGCCAGGCGGGGTCGGGAGTCTAGGTGGCCGCGGCGAGGGGCTCTAAGTCCCGGCCTCCGCGGCTCTCCCCAGCTCGCGGGGAGGTAAGGGGCTCCAGCAAGGAGCCGGGTTCCCCGCTGTTCCCGCGGATCTCCCCGTTTTCCTTCCCCTCAGGCCGGGGCCCGGGCTGTTCCGCTCAGTGGTGGGGGCAGGGCCGCGGCTGTCGGGCAGGATCGGGCCCGGGGTCCTCGCCATCAGGCCTCCTCCGGACGAAAAAGGCTCGGCGGGGGTGTCAGGGCCCCCCGCCCGGATTCCAGTTCCCCGATTCTCCCGCGGGGCCGCCCGAGCGCCAGCCGCAGTCCCCGCCCCCGCGCCTTCCAGCCCCTGAAACTCTGGTTGTTTTCCAATCCGATTTCGATTCTTTCTTTTTTGTTAGCGCCGACCTACGGCTGCCGGGGGCTCCATCCCGAGAACTGACCGAGGCTGCGAGTGTTTGGGAAGCAGGCCCGTTCGACAGCCGCAGCCCGGGCGCCCCATCTCCCCGCAGCAGGTCCCCGGGAGCATCGCCGAAATGAGGAGCAGGAGCAATTCCGGGGTCCGCTTGGACGGTTACGCTAGGCTGGTTCAGCAAACCATCCTGTGTTACCAGGTAAGAAGGGATCAGCCCCAGTCCCCTCTTGGGTCGTGAGACTTTGCAGTTAGGAGCTTTCTTCTGTAAATTAAATCCTGCGGGCCTGTGATTAACCCCCCCCCCCCCAATCCCACTCCATCTTCTATAAGTCAGGGGATCAAAAGGCTGTGTGGCTCATCTTCACAGGATTTTTTGCCCTCTGTCTTTTGGCATTGACTCCGCTTCTTTGGGATGAGAGAGAAGGTGGGTGTAGCTGGACAGAGCCCCCTGAATGAGAATGATGAACTCTGAACTTCGAGGACAGTAGACAGGAAGGAAGACGCTCCTGAGGTTTGCATTTCACCTGGAGTGTGGGGCGACTCTGCTGTCCCTCCCGTGGATCGCCTTGTTAGCGACCCACCTGGCAGGGCCTGATGACTTATGCTGGTTGCTATGTCCCAGATGAGAAAACTTTGGGCCAGAAAGGTCACTAGGGTCAGACTCAAATGCAGGTCGGCTCCCAGATTCTGGGGCACCTCTCAAGCTGCTCCTAGGGTCTGAAGTATGAGTATGCCTGGTGTTCTGTTTTGCCAGCCTCATGTTATATGTGGACCCATCCTATAAGAAAACTGGACTATTTTTATTCCTAGTGAAGACAGCAGCTATGTTGCTTGCCTTCA
>JAAGEH010000411.1:4375429-4506200 GCA_011751065.1 Lasiurus cinereus | reverse complement strand
AGCACATGCCCTCACCCCTCTAGTGTCTGTATAGATTGGTTATGCTTATGTGAATGCATATAAGTCTTTTGATTGATCTCTTATCCCCCCCCACCGTCCCCAGTATTTTTGATACTTTCTTTTTACCCCAACTTGTCATCCATTTTTCAAAAAAGGAAGTATCAAAAACACTGAAAAATCATTGTGTTGACACCACATTTTTGTGCTAAAATGCAAGAAAATTGGAGAGCGATAATAAACAATTGCTAAAGCCCTCCCAAATATGTCTGGAATCTTACTAAGCCCACTTCTAAATATATCTAAGTAGGTCATGGATATACATATCATGGATCTGGGAAGAAATTGAAATGGAAATTATGAACTATCTAGAACTGAATAACCACAAAAGCATTCCAAACACAAATTTATGGAATATAGCTAAGGTGGGATTTCAAGAGAAATTTAAAACCTTAAAATGTGTGTATTAGAAAAGAAGGAAAATTTAAAAATTAATAAACTCAAGATCGAGAAAAGGCCAACAGGATGCACCCAAGAAAATAAAGTAGATAATAAGGTAGAAGTAATAATGCAAAATAAAACTAATAATGCTGACAAAATCAAAAGCTGTTTTTTAGAAAAGACTAATAAGTGGGCAAACTGGCAGGGCAATAGGAGGAGAGGGGCGCACCAACAATATAGGAGAAAATGGAAAAAATACTATGACTGCTTTTTGGCAGTAAATTTGAAAATGTAAATGGACAGTTTTCGAGATAAATGATTATTTTGTAAGTTATTTTTAAATTATTTATTGGACAGTTTTAATATTAACACAAGAAAAACGTAAAATCTCTGCCCTTTCCTTTTGTTAAAATCTGCCCCGTCCCTTGCTTGTTCT
This sequence comes from Lasiurus cinereus, assembly GCA_011751065.1. Taxonomy (NCBI): domain Eukaryota; kingdom Metazoa; phylum Chordata; class Mammalia; order Chiroptera; family Vespertilionidae; genus Lasiurus; species Lasiurus cinereus. Next base: position 4,505,326 of record JAAGEH010000411.1, on the reverse strand, counting down.
GAGAATCATCTTTGTATTGTCTCTAGCCAAGAAGATTGTGTAAGTGATGTTTCTTGAGTTTGTATGATGAAGACTTTAGCTTTTTAAAAAAAATTTCAAGGAGAGCCCTAGCCGGTTGCTCAGTGGTTAGTGTCAGCCCTCAAACTGAAGGGTTGTTGGTTCATTTCCAGTTAAGGGCACGTACCTTGGTTGCAGGCTCCATCCCTGGCCTTGGTCAGGGCATGTGCAGGAGGCAACCAATCAATGTGTCTCATGTTTCTCTCTCCCACTCCCTTCTGCTCTCTCTAAAAATATCAATGTAATAAAATATCTTTAGGTGAGGATTATCAAAAAATTTCTTTTTAAGGAGATAATAATACTGTTGAATATTTCTTCTTAAACTACACTTACCATCCTAGGGATTCATGTACCATATCTTCTCTGGTCACTCTCTATCATTGTACCCCTACCTCCTGTGAGGTTCACTGCCCTACCTTCTGCCTTCTCAAACTTCACCTCTGTCCTGTGAGGTTATTATTCTCTATTTCACCCATCTCTTCTCTTTTTTTAAAATATATTTTTATTGATTTTTTACAGAGAGGAAGGGAGAGGGATAGAGAGTTAGAAACATCGATGAGAGAAAGACATCGATCAGCCGCCTCCTGCTCGCCCCCTACTGAGGATGTGCCCACAACCAAGATACATGCTCTTGACCTATGACCTTTCAGTCCATAGGTCAATGCTCTATCCACTGAGCCAAACCAGTTTTGGCTATCTCTCTCTTCATCTAGTAATAAGTCATTTCCTCTGTTAGAAGCAGCTCCCTGTTTTACTCACTTTTCTACTTTTAAAGCAAAAATGAGGTTTTACCTCCTGTTTGTATCATTCCTAAGGTTCATGTTGTCCAAACCTGATTTGCTTCTTCGGGATTTCCTGAAGAAAGATTAAACCGAAGAATGTGTAGAAAAGTAAAACATGCATTCTTAAAGGGAAAATTACTTGTATTAACTATACCTAATACACATATAGATAGGTAATATATACACTTTCAATATCTTTGGAAAGATATTTCAGGATATAAATCAGTAAAAATATAACCCTTATATATTTGTCCATTTATTTATTGAGCGCCTAATGAGGTCAGGACCTTGGGGTAGAGTGGTAAACTAAAAAGGCAGACTTTGCCCTTAGGAAGCTTAAAACATGGAAACAATACTTAAGATTGTACCAGAAAGATATTCCATTTTTAATTTTTTTTTTGAGGGAGAAGAGAGAAGAGAAACATCCATTGGTCGCCTCCCGCACATGCCCCGACCAGGGACCAAATCTGTAGACTGGGTATGTGCCCTGACTGGGAGTTAACCCACGATCTTCTGGGTCATGGGATGACATGCCAACCAAGTGAGACACATGGGCCAAGGCAAGCTATCCCATATTTGTGGACAGAAATCTTATTATGGTCGCGATGACATTACTCCCCCAACTGATCTACAGATTCAGCGCATTCCTATCAAGAGCCCCGCTGCCTTTTTGCCAAAAATTGACAAGCTGATCAGAAAATTCCTATGGAAATGCAAGGGACCCAGAATGGTCAAAATAATCTTGAAAAAAAAAAAGAATAAAGTTGGAGGACTCACACTTCATGACCCCCTTCCCCTGCAGCAGGGGCACTGATCTGGTTTGGGCCAGGTCTGTGCTGTCTCTCCTTCACTGCATTGGGCCACTACCATGGACTCTCTGTGCTAGCAGCTCTCCTGAGAGCTGCTGTTGACCGAGATCTGCCTCATCCTCTTCCTTTATGGCCCCACACCTGTCACCTGTCACAGGACATAGTTATCGAGTGTGTGGAGTGGCTCTTATTATAGAATTTCTAATATTAATCGATTTTTTTTAAGAAAAGAACACAGAAATTTCAGTAAAACAGAAAGGAATGATTTATATAAGTGAGCAAAAGCCAGGCCTAAAGAAGAGGTAAGGCAAAGAGCTGGGGGTAGAGAGGGTGCAGAGTTGCCAGGGTTTTTGTCTTAACCTAGCAGTATTAACAGTAAAAATAAAAGAGGATGCCCAGGCAGTGCTTTTTCCTAATAAAAATAATGATGGTTGTTACATCGAGCTAACTTGTAGATTCTTCCGCTAACCATGTACCTTCATCTGATTTCCTGAAGTAATTATATGAAAAAGAAAGCATGTGAATGAAATTATTCAAATAGGTCAATAATATTAATATATTTGTAGTTATTGGGCACTGATTTGTACCACTAGACCAAGTACTTCATACGAATCACTTTATTTAATCCTCACAAAGAACCCCGTGAGTTCCAGGCACTACTCTAATCCCCATTTGCTAGATGGGGAGACAATGAAATAAGTTGTTCAAGGTCACAGTTGGATTGCGGTAGAGCTTTGAACACAGGCAGTCCATTTCCAGAGTTTGTGCTCTTACACACCATACATTGAAGGTTATGTAGGGGTATCAAATTAAATTATATTTTTAAAAGATTGGCAAGTAGCATATAGCTAAAATGACATATCTGAAGCCATAGGCTTACCATGGACAAACACACCTACCTTCCTCTTGTCTGCAATCTGCCTGTTTGTGTTTAGCTTGTAAAATTGCATCAGATACAAGGCCTTTTGTCCCCCCTCCATTAAGATAACTAATGTAAGCAGAAGACCAAGGCTCTAAAGAGATAGACCTGTTGGGTGGTTCACAAAAATCAGCGACTATGAGTGAAGATGATAGAGCACAATCCTCCTCTACTAGGGGAATATCTCAATGACAAAACCACTGGGTCATTCTTATAAGAAGGAACAGCAACCTGGCTGGTGTTGCTCAGTGGTAAGTGGTAAGTGTCAACCAGCATATGCCCGGGTTACAGGCTCTATCCCCAGTGTGGAGCATGCAAGAGGCAGCTGATCAATAATTCTCTCTCATCATTGATGCTCCTCTCTCTCTCTCTCTCCCCCTCCCTTCCTCTCTGAAATCAATAAAAATATAGTTTTTTAAAAAGAATGGACAGCAGGCCAGAGGTCACAAAGTATACCCCAGTCTATGGTCATTTCAGTTTTTATGAAACACATCAAAATGGCACTTCCACCTCTTCTTCCAACACAATATATTATTTATTTTTAAAAATATATATATATATATATTATTGATTTTTTTTACAGAGAGGAAGGGAAAGGGATAGAGAGTTAGAAACATCCATGAGAAAGAGACATCGATCAGCTGCCTCCTGCCGCCCTCTACTGGGGATGTGACTGCAACCAAGATACATGCCCTTGACCGGAATCGAACCTAGGACCTTTCAGTCCACAGGCTGATGGTCTGAGCCAAACCAGTTTCGGCTCAATATATTATTTTTATAGACTTAAAGAGAGAAGCAAGTCCTAGTCAGCTCAGTCTGTTCTAACAAAATACCACAGACTGGGTGGTTTAAAGGGAAATTTATTCCTCACAGTTCTAGAGGCTGGGAAGTCCAACATCAGGTCGACAACATGGTCGAGTTCTGGTGCGAGCCCTCTTCTGGGTCGCAGACAGCTGACTTCCGGTTACTTTCTCACATGGCAGAAGGAGGGCAAGGCAGTCCTCTGGCCTCTTCTGAGGGCACCAATCCCATTCACGAGGCCTCTGCCTTCATGACCTAATCACCCCCCAAATGCATAACCTGCAACATCCCATACCAGTAGGAATTAGATTTCAACATGCAGATTTGGGGAAGACATAAACATTCAGTTCATGACAGAAGTATTCTTTTTTATTGTGTTACATGTATACATATCTCCCCATTGCCCCCCCTCCCTCCCAGGCATACCCCAACCCCCCAGTGTCTATGTTCATTGGTTATGCTTATATGCATAGATACAAGTCCTTTGATCTCTTTATCTACCCCACCTCTCCTTAATCTTCCTGCTATATTTCACAGTCTGTCAATGAAGCAGAGGTATTCTTTTTATTGAGTACAGTAGTGCCCCAATTTGGCATGGCTTATTTATGCATTTGGAATGTGGGGAGTCACCAAAACACTAGACTGCTTCTCTGGAGTAGAACAAGGGGTTCAATAGAGCTCTGAGTAGGGATGGACTAATCCACTTCAACAGTTAAGCCCAAGCTGAAGAATAAAAGAGGTGACTTTCACTTAGCAGGACAGTGACATTTCATAATCCAAACCGCACTTGGCACCATGTGCAAGCAGTCCCCGCTGTGTCATCACAAGGCTGTCTCTGTGGACTCGGGGTTGATGGGTACGCCAGAAAGGGGCCACGTCCTTTCCCTGGATGTCCTGATGGTTTCCTGAGCTGGGTTAGCCAACTGGCCTGAGAACAGATAACGATGCTTATGTTACACATTGTTAGTGCCTAACTCCAGACATCCACTCTTGGAATAAGACTTGTACCTTCAACCACACCTAAACCTCCGTTCTGGTTGACTTTAAAATCCTCGACTTGTAGTTGTTGGCTGTAGAGCTATGTCAATACACTGAATGCTGTTGCCCCCGAGAGCAATATCAGTTGTTGCAGATGTTTGCTCTAAGGGCATAGATTAAAGAGGAGAGTGGGATATTTAATTCCTTGGGTAAGACAATTTTAAACTCTGCCAATGTTTCTTTACCTAGTAACCTTGGCAGTATCACTTTGAAAGTACCCAAGAGAGTTTTGTCCATGAGCCTTCTTGTAAATAATTTGGTGCCGTTTTTCAAACTGGCAAGGCTCTGATGGTTATAATGTATTTTATTAGGTGCATATTTCTTTGCATAGTTTCAGGAAAAGTCAACAGAGACTTCTATGACTCCTCTTATCTATTTTATTGCTAGGTACAGAGTTTATTAGGGCTGGCTTTTAAAAAAATTATATTGAGATATAATTTACTTATCATATAATTCATCTCTTTAAAGTACACCATTTAATGGTTTTAATATATTAACTACAATCAACTTCAGAATATTTTCATCACCCAGAGGAAGGGAAAAATACCTGCTAGCCATCACTTGCTTCCCACTTACTCTCACTTCACCCCTACCTCTAAGATAACCACTAATCTGCTTTATATCTCAATGGATTTGCCTATTCTGGACAGTTCACATAAATGAGATTATACAGTATGTAGTCCTTTGTGACAGGCTTCTTTCACTTAGCATCATGTCTTCAAGGTTCATCCATGTTGTAGCATGTGTCAGTACTTCATTCCTTCGTGTTGCTGAATAACATTCCATGATGTGTATAGACCACATTTTGTTTATCCATCAGATGGTGGGCAGTTAGGTTGTTTCTTCCTTGGGGCTATTATACATAATGCTGTTATAAACATTGTACAGTGGTACCTCGAGACACGAGTTTAATTTGTTCCGTAACCTTGAGGCGTGGGAAACTATGAGACATTCAAGTCGCTGTAAACTGGTGGGTCCAGCCAGCCGATCCGCGCGATTACTCCTATCTTAAATGTTGCTCGTATTTCAAAGCAAAAATCGCTCACTTGACAGCTCGTATCTCAAAAATCTCGTATGTTAGGGCACTCGTATCTCGAGGTACCACTGTATATACTTTTTATGTGTGAAGGTCTGGCTTTTTAGTGACTCATCTGGCCTTTAAAATACTGGTTATATAATAGCTAAATAGCTCTCCCAGTGTCCTCTGGCTCAGCACCTCTTTTTAGGCACATGAAGTGTCCGGATTACAGATGAGGCAGCTCAGACCCACTTCATCACGCCATCTCTTTTTTTCTTCCGTGGGGTCCAACTCCACTTCAACAGTTACGCCCCAGCTAAAGAATCAAAGAGGTGACTATCATTTAGCAATGGTATTGCATGGCTTGGCACTGCTGTACACATTGGTGACAATGCTTTACCGATTTGTGTGGCTACATGAAGGCAGAAGAAGACCTAAAGCCCGAAGTGCACATATTTATAACCATCTTGCAGGCTTTTTCTGTTTGCTCTTTTTTCTGTTTGTCATTTTCCAATCATGTGATCTGGTCTGAAATCAAAAGAACAAGAACTTCAAAGTGACAATATTCTTTAGAGATCATCTTAGTGATGTCACTTCTTGCCCGTGATCACACTGTTGGTAGCAGAGCAAGAAATGAAACTCCTGTCTCTTCTCTTGTAATCCTGACCCTTGTTGTGGCCTCTAAAGACAAGTATTCCTTGTCCAGGAGCCGGGTAGAGGGTGCTATTGAATCATTTTGTGTCTCTTCTTTAATAGAATCCTATCACGGGGCTGCTGTCTGCCAGTCATGAACAGAAGGATGCCTGGGTGCGGGATAGTATCTACAGCATCCTGGCCGTGTGGGGCCTGGGCATGGCCTACCGCAAGAATGCCGACCGCGATGAGGACAAGGCCAAGGCCTATGAGTTGGAGCAGGTAATCCTGATTGGCAGCCACATGTCTTGGTCGTGCTCACCTCTTCCTTAAACTGAAAAGCCGACAAGGAAGTAGCTGTGTGTACAGAACAGTTTGGTGCAGATGTTGGCTCCATTTCTGCTAGAGAATGTTTTGGGGAAGCACTTCAGTAGCTTCAACTTCTCATTTGTTTTTCCCTTTGAGATTTTTTCCTTCCAGAAAATAATCACAATGAATTGGAAAATAAAGCATTCAAATTTCCAACTAGCTATTTCTCACACACATGTTCTGTAAATTTTATGTATCTATATATATAAAAAGCTAATATGCAAAGTGTCCGGTCCAGGGTTCAACCGGAAAACTAAGAGTTTGATCACTTGCTATGATGCGTGCTGACCACCAGGGGGTGGCATGGAAGAAAGGCCTCAGCCAGCAGCCAGAAAGCCCCAATCAGCCCTGATGACTGGCCAGGCCTAGGAAACACTACCCATATATGAATTTCGTGCACCAAGCCTCTGGTAGTTATATATGAGGTGATATAAACTAATATGATTGCTTTTTAAAAGTCAGTACACCAGAATTACACATTCCAAAGAGTATACACCTTTCAAGTAGTTATGTTGAAAGGATGCTCATCCGAACAGTATTGCCACCGTTTAAAACATGTTTGGAATTTCCCATGTTGGTATTATCCAATTTTTGTGCTTATGTTGCCATATAGCTCAATGAAGTCCTTTTATTGTTTTCCAAAATCAGAATCCAAGATACCCACCAAAGAAAAGATTTAGCATCATTGAATATGGAAGAAAATAATCCGTCCCTAAGCACAGGAGGTGTTTTCAGTTTTCATGACCCTTCACTACATCCTCCACTGCAAATCATGCACATTCTGTAAGAGAGGAGATGCTCATGGCCCTGGGTGAGCTTCTTTCAGCCAGGCAACTCTGAGCAATCCTCTTCTCCAGCCACCTGTAAACCATCCTAGTTTCAATTCCAGCCAAGGGCATGAACCTCAGTTTATGCTCCATCCCCAGCATGGTTGGGGCAGGTGCTGGAGGCAACCAGTTGATATGTCTCTCTCACATCAATGTTTCTCTCTCTCTCTCTCCCGTTCCCTTCCACTCTCTCTAAAGAAATCAATGGGAAAAAAATACCCTCAGGTGAGGATTAATGTAACATAGGACATATTAAGACCAGTCTTTCAATATTCACAATGAAGACCTGGATTGTGAAGGAAATGATAGGTCACATAATGTATTGACTCAGAACTCAAACTCTGGAGTCAAATGGCCTGGACTCTGTCCTTGCTCTCTCCACTGGGAAACTTTAGCCATGTTACTTCATCTCTCTCAGCCTCTGGTTCCTCATCTAGAAAGTGAGGTAATAATAATACCTACCTCAAAAGATTGTTGCAAGAGTTAGAATCAGGTAAAGTTGTTTTGTACAATGCCTGGACATCGTATCTGATTATCAAAGTACTATTTTTATAATGATAATAAGAATTATAATCATTTGTTACAATACCTATTATTAAGAAACCTTGGCAGCTACTTGCATTTTGTAAGAACTTTACTCAACAGTTCAGTAATGGTGTCACAACTGGCTATTTTGGCACAGAGCAGTATTACTTGCAAGGGACAGGGATGCTGGACTTAATTCATCCTTGCGTAACAAAAACAAATACTAAGAATTGTGCCATAAAGCTCCAGGGAACAGGCTTTTACAATTGCTTGCTAAAATATCAGTGAGGAGTCACTAGATTTCAGAGCTGGGAGATGCCATCTGGTCCAACGCCTTCATTTGAGATAAGTCACTTTATCAGAAGTTTCTTTCTTTGTGACGGAGCGGAGAGGTGGAAATAACTAAACAATCAGAATACAGTGGTACCTCGAGATATGAGTGCCCTAACATACGAGATTTTTGAGATACGAGCCGTCGAGCGAGCGATTTTTGCTTTGAAATACGAGCAACAGTTGAGATAGGAGTCATCGCGCGGATCGGCCGGCTGCACATGACCCACCAGTTTACCGCGACTCGAGCGTCTCATAGTTTCCCACGCCTCAAGGTTACGAAACGAATTAAACTCGTATCTCGAGGTACCACTGTACTCGTATACACTCAGGATCTGCCTTCTCCGGGCAGCGCCGGCTTCCTGGCTATGTGGCGAGGTTTTCATGGAGCAGGGAAGCTGATCTTGTTACTGGTCTCACTTTATTTCTACAGAACGTCGTGAAACTCATGCGGGGTCTTCTCCAGTGCATGATGAGACAGGTAGGTGGAAAATGACAAGTGTGTGTGTGGGTCACCTGAGTGGGCATTTTGTCATTTTCATGATGACAGCTAGCATTCTTAAAGCGTTTTTGAACTTTTCAAGATGAGAAATTGAAAATATTTTGCTTACTTTTTTCTTTAAAACTACCTTCAATACTTGTATTACACTATGTGACTCGCAGACTCAAAGGATGCTGTGTCTCAGAATCTCTTTGGAAGAGGTGCTTGTGTAAAAGGAGGACATATCTTTTTTTAATAAATGGGGAAGAAAACATTGTTTTTAGAAGTCTCTCCTAGAAAGTCATGTACTGCTGTTTATTCTATTGAGTTTATAAAAGGGTTTCTTTTGAAATGAAATGCTTGAGTTTCTAAAACTTGACATTACTGTTTACTGATATTTTCTGTAAGAGTTAAATAAGACAACTCATTCAGCACATACTGTATACAGAGCATCATATTAGGATCTGCAGCAGATACAAAGATGACTACAATACTGTCCCCACCCTTAATCAGCATGTGCCTGCTAGTCTTCAAAGACAGTTATTCTTTTTCTTTCAACGTAACAGGCCCTCTTCCTAGTATCCTTCTCGCCCTCTTTTCCTCCTTCTCTCATTGAGTGCCTACCATGTGTTAAGGCTCGTGCTGGGGATACACAGGCATGGAAACCCCTTGTTTTGATCCTTTGCCCTTGCAGAACTAGTTAAAATCCCACTGGGCTGGACGTTCCTAAAGATAGGCAAGAAGAATCTGCCACACAGTCCGTCTTTGTGGTGCTCCCTAGTGAAAATCCCATGGTCCATCCCTCTGGTTCCCAGAGGTAGCAGATAAGAGGTCTGCATCCAAGAGACTGAACCTAGGTGTGGCCTTTGCCAGCAATGAACCTCTTAGCTATGCAGAGCTGGCTTGCCTTCCCCCTCAGGTGGACAAAGTGGAGAAGTTCAAGCACACTCAGAGTACCAAGGACAGCCTGCACGCCAAGTACAACACTGCCACCTGCAGCACCGTGGTGGGTGATGACCAGTGGGGCCACCTGCAGGTGGATGCCACCTCCCTCTTCCTCCTGTTCCTGGCCCAGATGACTGCTTCAGGTGAGCCCGTTGTATGGGGAGTGACAATCCAGAAGGGTGTGGGGAGGGGCAGATATTGATCAGTATTCAAAATAAGCGATTTATGTAAAGAAAAAGCATGCTTCTTTATAATACTACTAGAGGCCTGGTTCACATATTCGTGCACCGGTGGGATCCCTCGGCCTGGCCTGCACCCTCTTGCAATCCGACACCCCCCAAGGGATGTAGTAGTGCTCGAAGCAGCAGGCAGCTGGGGAGGAGCACCCACCAGCACTCAGGAGCATAGCCAGGGAGGCAGGAGAGGCTTGCACTGCTGCAGCTGCGCTTGCCAGCTGTAAGCCGGAATCTTGCACCCCTCGATCAGATGAGCGGTGCTCCCACTGTGGGGGCACACTGGCCACCAGGGGGCAGCTCCTGTGTTGAGCATCTGCTCCATGGTGGTCAGTGCACATCATCGTGACCAGTTGACCGATCGTTCGGTCATTTGGTCGCTTAGGCTTTTATATATAGAGATGAGTGCTGACTCTGTGACATGCCAGCAGTCAGCCTCCTGAGCACTCACAGGATGCGGGCTATTGAGCCAGCTCTGTTAGCATCTCTGTAGTTAATTCCAAAGCTTCCTTTCTGTCACTGTCACCTAGTTACTGGGTGACAAACTAAATGAGATCTACCTTCAACAGTTCAACTCTCTGCAGAGTGGCATGCCCCCTCTTAAAGTTTCCTTCTCCCGGGTTTTATCAGTGACTATGCTACAGTTAATTTAACTATTCCTCTATTCTTTTCCTTTTTTATGTTATAACTAATATTGCAATACCAACTTTGACCCATATCTATTGGTCTCCTTCCATTAGTTAGATTTCATTCAAGGAGTGCAGAAGGCCCCACACCTTCCCTTTTAATATTTTCTGCTTGTAGGCACACACACAAAGGTAGATATAGGCCTGCCTTCCTTTCTCCCTTCCTTCCTTCTTTCCTTTCTCTTTCTGCTACTAGACATCATGTTAACATTTATTTCAGACTTAATTTTTGATGATCTAATAAGAAAAATAAAAATGGGGCCCTAGCCGGTTTGGCTGAGTGGATAGAATGTCAGCCTGCAGACTGAAGGGTCCTGGGTTCGATTATGGTCAAGGGCACATGCCCGAGTTGCGGGATCAATCCCCAGTAAGGGGCATGCAGGAGGCAGCCAATCAAGGATCCTCTCTCATCGATGTTTCTATCTCTCTCTCCCTCTCCCTTCCTCTCTGAGCAATCAATAAATAAAAGTTAAAAAAAAGAAATAAAAAATGAAAATGGGGTAAAAGGATTAATTTCCTAGTGTGCTATTTGTAATTGGCAGCTCTCTTTACAGCATAACTTCATTGTTCGCTTTTCTTTACTAGGTTTACGTATTATTTTCACCCTCGATGAGGTTGCCTTCATACAGAATCTAGTTTTTTATATAGAAGCTGCATATAAAGTTGCTGTAAGTATAAACCCCGGTAGTGTTTTCAGTTGTCCGAAAGAATAAAACATCATATGGTTGTCTGAGAGCCATGCTATTTGGGGCTGACCAGAAATGTAGCATGATTAGAGGTGTAAGATTACGTCACCTCCACACACAAAGTACACATGTTTGTCCTGGGACACCACTGCAGAGTTCATGTGGCATGTGCATAGGCTGGTCTCATTCAGGATTAAGGGGAGTAGCAGCAGCACCTCAGTGGGAGCTGCTATGTCAAGGTGATCACCCCAAGCAGCCCACAGGTAGAGGGGCCAGAGCCAGATGTGTGCCCAGGCCAGGTGTGTGCAGGTACAGATGTGCATAAACCCCAGCTCCTCCAGGATTGGCTAACGGTGATAAGGAAAGTGTAGAGTTTGGTTTAAAGAAGAAAACCACTATGGTCTAAAGCAGTGGTCGGCAAACTGCGGCTCGCGAGCCACATGTGGCTCTTCGATCCCTTGAGTGTGGCTCTTCCGCAAAATCCCACGGCCTGGGCGAGTCTATTTTGAAGAAGTGGCATTAGAAGAAGTTTCAGTTTAAAAAATGTGGCTCTCCAAAGAAATTTCAATCGTTGTCCTGTTGCTATTTGGCTCTGTGGACTAATGAGTTTGCCGACCACTGGTCTAAAGCAAGGGTCAGCAAACATTATATGCAAAGGGCCAGAGAGTACATATTCTCAGCCTTGTGGTCCCTGTGACCTTTTGCTGCAACGCACCTCTGCCATGGTCGCACCAAAGTAGCCATAGACAACATAGGAATGTGAGCATGGCTGTGTCTCAAATATACTTCATTTACAAAATCAGGTGGCAGAATAGATTTGATCCAAGGGTTGTCGTTTACTACCCCCAGGTCTAAAGCAGTAACTTTCCATCAGGGGCAATCTCACCCTCGCAGGGGACACTGGGAATATCTTGAAACATTTTTGGTTGTAATACTGGGGAGGGTGCTACTTACATATAGAGGGCGGTGTCCAGGGACTATGCTGAGCATCCTACAGTGCACAGGACAGCACCCACAACAAAGAACGATCTGTCCCCAAATGTCAAGAGTGCCAGGGTTGACAAATCCTGGTCTAAAGAAACTCAGTGTAAAAGGTGGGACTTGAATTGGACCTTGGAGGATGAGTAGAGTTAAACAAACAGAAGGAGGAATGGGGGTGTTTGTAGTAAGGGAATAGCATGAGCAGTCATAGAGGCAAGAACAGGCTGTGTGTGTATTTGGGGGGATGTTTGGGGGAAAGGGGTGCAGAGTGAAGGAGCAGACTTAGGGTGAAAGTTGAGTGTTAGCGGTAGAAAATAGTCAACTTGTGGGTGTGCTGGGTGAGGTGGAGAGGCCAAATAATAGAAGTGTGGCCATCCAGAGAGAGAGAGATTTGAACAGGATCCATTAGGGTTGTTTAAACAGTTTGTCACTTTAGACTCTTAAGCAGGAAGTGAGCTGATCAAAGCAATTGCTGAGCTGGAGTGAAGATGGGCTGGAATGTGGAAAGGCCCAGATGTGAGGAATACTGAAGGAAGGAGTCCTAGGTCCTGGCTACAAGGCAGAGAGTCTAAAGTCACTCTGGTGTGTCTAAGTTGAATTTTTCATATTTTGAAAATGCTCACCTTTAGAGACCAGATAATAAATACTGAAATGGTAGCATTGGTCCTGTTCTAGTTGGGTTGTAATCTTTCAATAGTGCACATAGCACTAGTTCAAAACAGTATGCAGTGCTTGGGTTTCTTAAGAAAAAGTATGAATTATAAAAGTTAGATAAGCATGTATCAAGTCCTCTATGCGGACGGAGTGTTCTGAGCCATTTCATATTTAACCAGTTCAAAATACCAAGAAAGTTCAGTATTCTGTGCCTTCGTTTTGACTTGGCACAGAAGTAATGCTAGAAAAAGATATTAAATGATTTTAAATGGTTCAGTTGGCTTCAACTATTTCCAACCCATTTGTTAGTTTCTTTATTTCCTCTGATAATTTAATATAAGTTCAAAGGAATTAGCTAAATCGAGGGGCAGCATTTTATTTGATTTTAAGATAAATAAAATACTTGGTTTTCTACAAATCAAGAGTTTCTCACAAATTAATAATTTTGAGGAATAAGAAAAGTGAGAGTACTTTTGCATGCATTCTTGGTTCCACCTGAGTGTTTACTTCTAAAACTGCACGAAGGTCAAATGAACTGAAATCAAAGAAAAACAGCCTGCGTGTGTAAAACCATGCATTTGGGGGTCTCGGAGAAGAGACATCCATGTGTCCACGATGTCTGCAGTAACATAAAGGAATCATTTCTCCACAGCACTGCTCATGTTCCTCTTCTTCCCGCTCTGACTCCTGCCTTTTTCCCTGCAGGATTATGGCATGTGGGAACGCGGCGATAAGACTAACCAGGGCATTCCGGAATTGAATGCCAGCTCTGTAGGAATGGCCAAGGTGACGGCTCGTCCTCCTTGTTCTTCCTTCTGTGCGTTTTTTCACTGCTTTGACTTGGTTCTCGGTAGAAGTACGAACTTAACCTGATTAGTACCTTGTTCAAAAGTGCACCGCGAGTGTGACATTCCAGTGGCGCGTATACCCAGCCACCTGAAATTATAGGTAAAGCATGGAGGTTTCCTGCACTGGGATCCGCATGCGCTTGAAGATAAGGGCACGCCTTCCTCCTGGTGTATTGTTATCACCCTCGGGTCTAAGCTCTTACTGTTGTCTAGGAAGCTGGAGGTGGAGCTTCGGTTTTCTTTGCTGGGTCATAAAGAGGGCTGAAGAACACGACCGCTTTGTAGGGCAGGGCTTACAAGTTCAAGTCTATATAGGGCCAGGCAAGTAAAATCTAAACATGTGAAGTTGGCCAGATAGAAAAATATCGAGGGGTTTTGGGGAAACTGAGGACATTCGCTAAAGGTATTCCAGTTCAAGATCATTATTTTAAAATTTGTATTAATTGATTTTTTACAGAGAGGGAGGGAGAGGGATAGAGAGCCAGAAACATCAATGAGAGAAACATCGATCAGCAGCCTCCTGCACGCCTCCCACTGGGGCCGTGCTCGCAACCAAGGTACATGCCCTTGACCGGAATCGAACCTGGGGCCCTTCAGTCTGCAGGCCGACGCTCTATCCACTGAGCCAAACCGGTTTCGGCTCAAGATCATTTTAAAAACTTAGGACAGAACAGAATACACCCGTGGGGCAGATTCAGTCTGCAGGCTACCAGTTTTCATCTCTCGTCCTCGACATTTAGCATGCTTCCCTCCTCCTCAAAATCAAAGCGTCCTTTTGGAAAGACTCCAGCGCTAGCATTGTTAAAGCGGCAGTAAATATGCTCTGTGAAGACAGCAGACTGATGGTTGCCAGATTCTAGGGGCTGCGGGGAGAGTTACAAAGGTGAAGGGATTGAGAAGTAGATTGGTATTACAAAATAGTCATGGGGATATAAGGTGCAGCTTTGGGAATATAGTCAATAATATTGTCATAACTATGTGTGGTGCCAGGCGAATACTGGAAATATCGGGGGAACACTTTGTAAAGTATATGATTATCTAACCACTATGCTGGACACCCGAAACTAATAAAGAATAATATTGAATGCAAACTGCAAGTGAAAAAAATTTCATAATAAAAAATAAATACATAAATGATAAGAGTAAAAAGTTTGCTCTGTTAAGGTCAACTAACAGACAACATACTTAGTACTAAAAGAATTAACTTTCTCAAGTGCCAGACATGCTGTTAGGAATGAATCACTAAAATAGGAGAAAGAAAAGCCAAACAGGAGTTTAGTGCCCCCTGTGTGTGCGTGCACGTGTAGACATACACACACACACACTTATTAATTTGTTAATATTTCATTTTTGTATAATCATTTCATCTGGGGAAATATTTTTATTTTCTTCTGTTTGTTCTTGCAATGAGATGCAACACGTAGGAAAGCTCTGATCTATGGAAATAAGGATAGAACAGGACCATAGGACTCTCTAGCTGGACTTTAAAGATAGTGTTTCATCACCTTTGGGAAAACATGTCCACTAGAAAGGAACAGTCATTCTGGGAGTGCATGTCCACCAGAAAGGAACAGTCATTCTGGGAGTGCATGTCCACCAGAAAGGAACAGTAATTCTGACCTGTTTGTAGGCAGCACTTGAAGCAATCGATGAACTGGATCTTTTCGGAGCCCATGGAGGACGCAAGTCAGTGATCCATGTCCTGCCTGACGAGGTGGAACACTGCCAGGTAACACAGCCTCGCACATTCCGGAGAGCTGGAGAGGAAACTCAGGCCGGGAAAATCTGGCTCCCGTGTTCCTTACCTCTCGAGCTTGGTGGCACTTGGCTTCTCTGAGCTTTAGTTCCCTCATTCATACAGCGGGCACATGGGGCCCTCTCCTTCCTGCTGCACAGGACGGTCCTAAGGATAAGAGCAAACAACTTAATTTGTCAGAGCACTCTGTAAGCCAGAAGGTACCATGCAAACATAAGACACAACAATAATGTAGATATGGAGTCAGCAATCGAGACACCTTGTTTTGCAAAAGGCAAAATCTCTTTTATTTGAGCACATAGGTGGCTTTCTCTCAGGTTTATTTCACGATGCCCCCAAATTGAATGACTATCAAGCACTAGTTCACTTGGGGAGGGAGGAGGAGATGGGCAGAATGGGTGATGGTGGAGAGATGAGATGGAAGAAATGGCAGAGAGCTTCTGGAGGAAGTGTATGTTTCCAGGCAGAGAGAGCCCCAGGAAGAATAACTAAAGAACTAAGCTTGGGGTGGGCAGAGGGGGAGGGTTCAGTTGGTTATAAAGAATGAGGTTTACTCTGAAGCTGAAGGTTTAACCCCTATTTTTATCCCACTGTCCAGCTCACTCCATTTCCGCTCATTAAATGTTTGTTAGTGGGGAATCTGCGATTTCTCGAAGTATGGTTTAATAGAATCAAGCTAGTATGCATCTTAATAGATATATAGTCTAATAGAAATTGTGTGAGCTTTGTAGCCAGCTGGTACTGGGTGGGAATCCTAGATCTGTCGCGTACTAGCTGCATTTCTTTAGACTGTCTTTGTACTTAGAGTCTTAAAGAGACCTCATGTGTGAATTGGATGTAGTACCTGAATTCCTTCTTCATATGGAAGATTTAATAAGCTTATGTTTTCAAGAGTCTAGCTCCATGTCTTTACACGTGAAATCTCAGGATTAGCTTCTTCCCTTCCCAAAATTTTCCTTATAATCTCCACTCCCTTTATTTTACAATGCCTAATCCAACCACCGTATAATTGAGGCCATCTTATAGTGCCACTAAGTAACCCATTCTCTCTAGGACTAAACTAAATTCTGTTGTTACCATTTTGCCTGAGTGTTCTTGTGGTCTTCTGGATTTGACTTTTTCTTTAAGTGGTTTCTCAGGCACCCAGTCCATAGAAGCCAGACATTTCTCTATAGTGGCCCTGTCTGTGTATTGTCTGTCTTTTTCTTCACCATCAGGACATCCTAACCTGCTGACACATGTAGCCGCTAGTTCCTCCCCTACATGTCCTGAAGGCCCAGAAAAGTCAACAGAAGTCACAAAGGAAGGGAGACAAGGAGTTCTCAGCTCGGTCTCCAGACAGTACCCCACACTCTCCAACTCCTTATTCTCCCCCAAGAAACAGGAAGCATTGGTGGGGTGGGCAAGGTCACCCATCACGGTCATATTGGTAGGACAAAGGTCTAATTATTTGAATGTTCCTTTGGGGCAAAGGTCATGATTTCTAGATACTGTACCAACTATTAGTACGTCACAGGTTAAAGCCACCTCTTTTTCATTCAGTCTATTCTGTTCTCCATGCTGCCAAGAGCATCGACGTCTAAAGAGATTGATGCTGGACTTCTTTCTATTATTTCTTTCCCGGCCTTTGCAGTGGAAGATATGAACCTTGTGAATGTGACCAAAAATGAAATTATTTCCAAGCTCCAGGTAAGTGCTGGTCACTGTCGTGCCAACCTGCCCTGTGTTAAGTGCCACTTTCACACTGTGACATGGAGCAGCCCCCCCCTAACCTTGGTTCTCCATGAGGCCAATAGCGTGGCTTATCTAAGTGGGCTCATAGAGTGAGGTATGCAAAGCTGAGTCCACAGGTGACAAAACTAAGTCTCTTAGTGATCAAGCGGCTTGGTTCTCTTCCTAAGTTGCAGAGGTTGACTCAAGCCATCATCTTTGAACCCATTCCTGTACTTCTGAGGCAGAACTTCTTAACCCTTTAGAAGTCACAGACTCCTTTGAAAATGTCTTGAAAGCTATAGAGTCCCTGTCTCAATATCCTCAAACTTTACACACAATATCAGGGGACTTAGTGATCCCAAAGTTAAATTGAATTAAAAAAAAAATCCCTGTTCTGAGTAACTATCTAACTATGATAAAATACATCAAAGTGAGAATGTTATTAAATATTCCAGCCAGCCTTGGCTGGTATGGCTCAGTTGGTTGAGAGTCATCACATGCACCAAAAGGTCACCAGTTCAATTCCCAGTCAGAGCACATACTTAGGTTGTGGGATTGATCCCCAGTAGGGGGTGTGCAGAAGGCAGCGAATCAGCGTTTCTCTGTCACATGGATGTTTCTCTCTCTCTGCCTTCCTCTTTCTTAAAAAAAATCAATGGAAAAAAATATTAAAAGTTTCATGAACAAGTTTTGTGTGTGTGTGTGTGTGTGTGTGTGTGTGTGTGTGTGTTTAAGAGAGAGAGGAAGGGAGAGAGATGGAAACATCGATGAGAGAGAAACACTGATAGGCTGCCTCCTGCATGCTCCCCACTGGAGATTGTGTCTGCAACCCAAGCATGTGCCCTGACTGGGAATTGAACTGATTTCTTGGTTCATGGGTCAATGCACAACCATTGAGCCACACCAGCCGGACAACAAGCTTTTTTAAAAAAAAAAATTCCAGCCAACTGAAGTTATTGGTAAAATTATCAAAGAATGTAAATTTTCTAAACCAAAAGTCACCTTTGTGATCTTACCTAGATTCCATGAAAAATGCTTTTAGCACTTGGAAACGGGAATGAAAGGGTCTCCAAGCATGTCCCCAAAAGACGATGGCTGTCTCAGTCAGGGTTCCGTGGTGGAAAAGGAACCTCTTTGGGTAGTTGAAGCAGACAGAGAGTTAGCGCAGGAAATGAGGTGTTGATGGGGAGCAGATTCTCATTGGGCCTCCCAGAGCCACCTGCGACTGGCCACTAGGGCAGAGCTTGCCTCCACAGCCTCCACTACAGCAACTCAGACACACTTAAGAAATTGGGAAATGGTCCCCCAAAGCTGCTGTCCGGGGGTTTAGAAAGTCAGGTTAAGAGGGTCCCGCCACTGCCAGTCTTTCCGGACACCCAGAAAGCCGGACAGGAACGCGGGAACCTGCAGTAGGAGAGCCACAAGTGACAACTCTGTCACAGGAAGCGCCATCCGCCTCCCATCCAGCTTCAGGATGCAGGCTTCTTTGCAGCAGAGACATGCATTTTGTGAATCGAGCCTATCTGCAAGGAGTCTGCAGTGCCCTTTAGTTTCCAGTCTTTCAGGTAGAAGCGGTCCAATCCAGGTACCTGAACGGTGGCTTTTCCAGGCAGTGAGGTTCCCTTGGCGTCACTGCATAATGTGACAAATCAGAATGCAAGGCTGGCCATTCACGGAACGCTCAGTGATCAGGCTCGCACCTCTGATAGTTTAATGCAGTATTTTGGAGTTTTCTTCCAAGGGCTCATCAAACCTGAATTTACTTTACCTAGGACTTAAAAATAACTTTTTGTACTGATAACAAAGAGCATGTGGTAGTACTACAAGATTCATGAGAAAGGGGGACAGAGGGTTGACTGGAGTTAAAATCAAAAGACAAAGAAATTCTTCTGATGTCCTCAAATGTACTTGTTTTTCTTTATCTCCTTAGGGGCGTTATGGATGTTGCCGCTTCCTTCGAGATGGTTACAAAACCCCAAGAGAGGTTGTATTTAAATAATGTTTCTTAAGATTCCTTAATGGCTTCATATCTAAGTTGCCACTATGGTGTTCTCCCTCTATTGATTATAATTGTATGTTAGAATATTGGAAAGAGAAGTCTTAATTTTGGCATCAGCAAGCCGGAGTTAGACAACAGAATAGTCAGATCATTAGGAGGACAGCAAGCTGGTGGTTTAAAACCAGCTGTGGCTCACATGGGTTTTTAAATACCAGCTGTGGCCGCCTCTTTGGGTTTCTTTGCCATAGTGACTGATAGACTAATATCAGTAAAATAGTCTGCCAAGCACTGTGAGAGATAAACTGCTGTTTATTTGTTAGAGATATAGGAAACAATATAATAAACTACCAAGGAGTCTTGTGTACATTTCTGATATTTTACCATAGAAAACTGCCAAAAATGGCATCTCCCCATTATAGCAGTATCCTAATTGTGGTAGACCAACCTCAAGGCTATGTTGAAACAGACAAGTAAGGTACAATGGTATTATCTATGTATCTGACATCACCTTTTAGAAGGCTTACCTATTTGGTTACAGGACCCAAACCGATTACATTATGACCCTGCTGAACTCAAGCTCTTTGAAAACATTGAATGTGAGTGGCCCGTGTTCTGGACGTATTTCATCATCGATGGGGTCTTCAGTGGTGACGCTGTTCAGGTAAGAAGAGCTGGGTATTATGTTTAATCTTCCGCTTACCTGTCAAAGGACTTGGCCAGTTCACCAACATATGCCCTGTGCCTATGACATCATAAGTACACAGTGAATATTTGTTAGTACAGCATTCATTTGTTCAAGACAGGTTTCTTTAGCATTTGCTGCTGTGCATACTTTTGTGTGCAAAACAGGCCTGTCTTTATGAAGCTTATGTACATGACTGATAAACTCAAAGATTCTCTGTTTTTTTTAACCTTTTCAGATCTGACTGTTTTGTTTTGTTTTTTAACCTGCTTGAATCGTGTGTACTAGGTTGGGGTGAACAATCTAAGATTTATTTTCGTTTTTGAAAGCTGCCTCTGCTCAGGAATGCTGGGGGGCTACAGAAACAACAGCAAGCTTGAAACGTCACTGTTACCCCATTGTTCATACTTACTTTTCTGCAGTAGTGATTTCTTGGATCTTATGTTTTCTTTTTATCCCAGAACTGAAAGATCTCAAAGAGATTGAGTTGGAATTTCAATTGTGAATAAGCTTAACAATGATCAGAAACAGACAAAGCCTAAGGCAGTGGTTCTCAACCTGTGGGTCGTGACCCCTTTGGGGGTCGAACGACCCTTTCACAGGGGTCGCCTAAGACCATCGGAAAATGCAGATATTTACATCACGATGCATAACAGTAGCAAAATTTCATGGTTGGGGGTCACCGCCACATGAGGAACTGTATGCAAGGGTTGCGGCCTTAGAAAGGTTGAGAACCACTGGCCTAGGGAGATGCAAGACTATACTTAGTACCTTATTTTCTAGTCTCATAGAATTGAATACACTTATGCCTATCCTGTCTCTTCTACTTGCTGCCCAATGAGTGACATTTAAAAATGATGCACCCCTGGTCATGCTTTCACTGGGCTCTCCAAACATGAAATGTCTGAAATAGCAGGTGGCTAGTTAAAGTTTTTTTTTCTCTCTTTTTTCTTTTCCCTTTTAATATGTAGATTTTTATCATTGCCTTTTTAATTTCATGAAAATGTTTACATGAACAGCATCCTAAGAATAGGGGTACATCGATCACAGCATGTATACTTCCTTTTCCTCACATGAGATTTGTTCAGCAAGTGTTTCTCGAGCAATAAATATTTGAATGAGGGCCTTGTAGTGTAAAACACCTATAGGTGGAAATGGGATGCACTTCTTAAGATGCAGCCTCCACTCCAAGAAGCTTATAGTCTAGCTGGTGAGACAAATTGTATGTATGTATGTATGTATGTATTATTTTTTACTTATTTTTTTTTTAGAGAGAGAGATAAGGAGAGGGAGGAAAAAAACATTGATGTGAGAGAGAGACATCTATCGGTGGCCTCCTTTACTTACCCTGACCAGGGATTGAACCCTCAACCTAGGTATATGCCCCAACCAGGAATCAAACCTGTGACCTTCCACAGGACAATGCTCTAACCAACTGAGTCATGCTGGCCAGGGCAAGACCACACTTAAATATGTGAGAAGTTCGGAGTGAAGTTTTTAACTCATGGGTTAAAGACCACACAGAGAAAAGAGAGAAAGGCCATACTGAAAAGACCAGTTGTGTTTCGATCCTCCTAACACTTGCTGCAGCAAGAGTCCCGGTTCCACCTGCCCTCTTTGAATTGCAGGTATTTGTGCATTTCTGGGCCCCGTGTCCTACTTCTAACCTGTTTTTTGTCAAGAGACATGTTGCTCTGTGTTGCACTGACGTTACAGCACTAAGGACCCCCTTTCATACCACTGGGGATGGGACTGTTTTCCAGGTCCAAGAATACCGAGAGGCCCTGGAGGGAATATTAATCAGGGGCAAGAATGGGATCCACCTAGTGCCAGAACTCTACGCCATCCCGCCTAACAAGGTAACCAGGCATTGCTTAGCGAGAACAAAGCGACTCGGTGCTCAGCCCTTTCACATTTGTCACCCCCTTTCCAGAACTAACACTTTTCTCCAGGAGAAGGGGTCTGTGGAGCCTTCAGCAGTGCTCCTGTCTATCACAAAAGTCACGGCATTGGAGCCTTCTTTGCAAAGGGGAGTCCAAGCGAGCATCCGTGGAGAACCTTCAGAGGCTGTCTTTTCCTCACCTGAACCCAAGGCCAAATGAACCTCCAGATGCACAGGACACTGTTGGACACCCTGTTCTCACGCTTCTCCACAGAAGAGGAAACCAGACGGAATCTTCTTAGGGAAGGAGGAGAGACGTAGAGATATACAGTGGTACCTCGAGATACGAGTGCCCTAACATACGAGATTTTTGAGATACGAGCCGTCGAGCGAGCTATTTTTGCTTTGAAATACGAGCAAAAATTTGAGATAGGAGTCATCGCGCGGATCGGTCGGCTGCACACGACCCACCAGTTTACCGCGACTCGAGCGTCTCATCGTTTCCCACGCCTCAAGTTGACGGAACGAATTAAACTCGTATCTCAAGGTACCACTGTAGTTGAGAATCTCTTCCTTTGAATCAAGCCATTCCAGAGCTAGAGCTGAAGCCATCACTCAGAAGACATTCTCTAGCAGGGAGAGGGAAATAGGCCAGTTCCAATAAGATGCCGAAAGATAGTTTTGTTCTATCCCGTTTCCTAAAAATTGGGCCATGATGGACCTTTGTATGTGTTGATGGGAAGATTTCCCTATGTGTGTGTCCTGTGTAGAAGAAAAGAATGCTTGATTCAAGGCTGTTTGTCCTTCCTCTGTTCCTACTGCTTCATTACTGTACAGTGGTACCTCGAGATACGAGTGCCCTAACATATGAGATTTTTGAAATATGAGCCATTGAGCGAGTGATTTTTGCTTTGAAATACGAGCAACATTTGAGATAGGAGTAATCGCGCGGATCGGCCGGCTGCACACGACCCACCAGTTTACCTCGACTCGAGCGTCTCATAGTTTCCCACGCCTCAAGGTTACGGAACGAATTAAACTCGTATCTCGAGGTGCCACTGTATTCGCAGAAAGTGGAGACTTCAGAGAGCAGCATATTCCCCCTAACTGACAGGAACAGCAGAAGATCATAACCCAGCAGAAGCCGTCATGCCACAGCTTGGGTTTAGGGGTTCTGTGGTGAAATCAGGCCCACAAGCACATGGTCAGGATTGGGGCCTCTGCCCAAAGAGGCTCTGGAACCGTTAGTGCTCAGATAGCACTGGTCCACCTGGGACCAGACCCGAGGTACCCCTCAGAGTAGTACATTTCCAGGTGGTGGAGAGTCCCTCCCTATGGTTACCGATCAGGCCATGGAGCCTACGAGGGCTTTTTTCTAAGTATCAGAGGCCTAGGCATCTGCAAATGTTTTCATATGTATGTGTTGCTGGTGAGGGGCTGACGGTCGGGCCTGGGTAGTTCTTTCCCAGCAACTATGTGTTCAGTTTTCCCATTTCCAATACTGAGGCATTTGGCAGAACGAAATTACCATAGTTTCCAGGGTATAAGACGACTTTTTAACCCAGGAAAATCTTCTCCAAAGTCGGGGGTCGTCTTATATGCCGGGTGTCATCTTATAGGGCAAGTATATCCCAAACTCTATATTTTAACTGGAAAAGTTGGGGATCGTCTTATATGCCCAGTCGTCTTATACGCCGGAAAATACGGTAGCAATAGGAGGCCATTGGGATCCTGGAAGCAGAGCAAGTGGAAATAAATGACTTCATGGGTATTTTACCTATTTTATGGTAGAGAATACCATCCATCTGCGTTCTACTAAAAGGCATATTCCTGACTATAGTACATCCATCTGCGTTCTACTAAAAGGCATATTCCTGACTATAGTAAATGCTAAGTGTGAACAGTTCTGGCTACATCTTGTAAGAAGTTATTCTGCAACTTTGCTCTCTTCTAAACTTTGCACTGACCTTTAAGCAAGGCACCTATTTTGAACACTATTTTATGGTGAACACCGTGTGTGTAGGCTGCTTCCAGAGAACACGTGGGAAGGTTCGCCCGTCACAACGGTGGTGTGAAGAAACCACTGCAGATAGGGACACCCAGACCCATACGGCACGTTTGTGCAAATTAGAAAAAGGACCTCGTCCCTGAAGTGGCTGCAGCTCCAGGCCAAAGTGGCATCAAGCCGGATTTTAGCCTCACTCTTCCTCAGCTAGCCATGCTTGTACAAAGAGCCACCATCCATGGGGTCCTCCATTGCATGGCTTGAGGCTAATTCAAGTGTGCCCAGCAGATACGTATTAAGCAGCTGTTCTGGGCCTGGTACCAGACCAGGTTCTGGGGCACAAGAGGGTTGCAATGCCAGTTCTGCCCCTGCAAGCTTGCAGGCTAGTGGGGGGTCAGAGGAGCTAGTCCAGGGATGGAGAGCAGACACAGGAGTGGTGGTGGCCAAGACCCGATGCACTGGAAGACTTGCAAGTGGATGGGAAGGGGTGAAAAAGGGGAAGGAGGTGCCACTAGAGGGAGGCAGGAGCCAGCCCGTGGGTGGCAACAGGGTAGAGCCAGGCTGTCTTGTGATCTGGACACCTTGCCTGCCTTCTGTTCTTTGCATAGATTATTTCTCATTCTAGATCTTTTCAGTCTTTCTGGTCATTACTTACCCGTATTTTCCGGTGTATAAGATGACCGGACGTATAAGACAACCCCCAACTTTTCCAGTTAAAATGTAGAGTTTAGGATATACCCTCCCTATAAGATGACACCTGGCGTATAAGACGACCCCTGACTTTTGAGAAGATTTTCCTGGGTTAAAAAGTTGTCTTATACACCGGGAAATATGGTACATTTCAATAATTTCAACATACAATCTGATTGTAAAACTAATCCTGCGCACTGCAAAACATCCAGAATTCTGCCAAAAGAAGTAAATACCTATCTCTAATCTTACTACCCAAAGATAACCACTGTGACATTTTGGTGAATCTCATTTCATACTAGTATCCCATTTGACTATTTGATTGCTGGTGATGTTTAATTCTGTTTAGTTTATGATCTTCAGGTTTTCTTAATGTTTCCTACTACAGCAAATTTTCAAAATTTTACTAAGTATATTAATAACATCACTGATTAGCATGACTGCCCTCCTGGTGTGATTTTCCCCTTTGGAGAAGGACAAATGTTTCTACTTCCTTTGATTAACCGATATTTTATGGCAGGAAAAAAGTGCTCACTGACATTACCCCCAACCAACGTTGTAATGAATAAAAACCCAAAGGTCAGCATAACGTTTACAACAGAGAAAGTTGTAGACTGACCCTTCTAGTGCATAGTCAGCACTGGCCGTCAGAAAGAGAACTATAACTTACTTAGATGAGTCAAGAGCCCCCAATGGATTCAGCTTTTTGAATCCCTGAGGAAAACTCCCGGATCTAATAGTACAATTGTTTTTTTTTTCTCAATAAATAGTGCCACCTTCTGGTAATTTTCTTTTTCTTTTTTCTTTTTTAAAAAAATTTATTTATTTACTTATTTATTTATTGTTTAAAGTACAGTGGTACCTCGAGATATGAGTTTAATCCGTTCCGTAACCTTGAGGCGTGGGAAACTATGAGACGCTCGAGTCGCGGTAAACTGGTGGGTCGTGTGCAGCCGGCCGATCCGCACGATTACCCCTACCTCAAATGTTGCTCGAATTTCAAAGCAAAAATCGCTCGCTCAATGGCTCGTATCTCAAAAATCTCGTATGTTAGGGCACTCGTATCTCAAGGTACCACTGTATTACAAATAATAGTAGTACATATGTCTCCTTTTTTTCCCTATTGACCTCCCCCCGGCCTTCCCTACCCCCAGTACATGCCCTCACCTGCCCCCCACCCCCAGTGTCTTGTATCCATTGGTTATGCTTACCTACATGCATACAAGTCCTCTTCTTGTGTAAGTCCTTTTCTCTGACTGGTTTCTGAACTCCTGCGGATAGCAAGGTCAAGCAAACCTGACTTAGCACGCAGTGATGCACTGCCATGGCAGAAGGCTGATGTAGATCACTGTATCCAAAATGCAGCCGGAAGTAAGCATGAGCTGTGCAACTTCTCGTTGCCTGGAGCTGAGCTCAAAGAAGGTTGGCTGGGCTTCTGGTGTCTCTCTCTCTGCCTTTTGCCACCGGTGTGCTGGTGGGCAGAGCACTGGCCTGGAACCAGGCCTCCAACTGAGTTCTGCTTCTGCTGCTTTTACGTGTGAGCCACCCCTTCCAGCCACTGCCACCCGCGCAGAGATTTAGCCTCCTTGACCTCCCACTTCCGGCTCTCACCCAGCACCGACCTGGAGGAGCAAATGGGTAGCGTTTTGTAAATCCTCAGTGTGCTTTCCAGTGTCTGGTGACACTGGCCTTTTTATCCTCTGACATTCTGACGTTAGGGTTTTCTCTCTCTGCCAGGTGGACGAAGAGTATAAGAATCCTCACACGGTGGACAGAATTCCCTTGGGGAAGCTGCCCCATCTGTGGGGTCAGTCCTTGTACATCCTCGGCTCACTTTTGGCAGAGGTAGGCAACTTGGGGCTTCACAGATGGGGGGCCAGCAGGGCACAGTGGCTCTCTGTCCGCTAGGGTGGTGAATGGTTTTGGCATCTACATGGCTTTAAAGCCAGCAGCTCTGAAGTAGTATTCCTTACCATTGTTCTCTTTACTCACATAAGATGCTGGCATATTTGACTAGCTGTGGAGAGCTGGGTGCCGAAATAAGAACACATTTATCAGTGCCTATCTAAATGATCTCCTGTGTTTCAGGAAAAGTAAGCAATAGACTTTTGAAATATATAAGGGAATAAATACTGGATATTTTGAGCCCCAAAATATGTCATTTTCAAATTGAGGATAAATTTTGGTTCATCAACATTTCATAGTGTTAATGTTCCTTTTTTCTCCCCTAGGGATTCCTGGCCACTGGTGAAATTGACCCCTTAAATAGAAGATTTTCCACTTCTGTCAAACCTGATGTTGTGGTACAAGGTTTGTGAGCGCATTTACTATTTTTATTTAACTTTGTGAAACCCACGTGTGTCTTTTGCTTGCATTTTTATTGAATTTATTGGGGGTGACATTGGTTAATAAAATTATATAGGTTTCAGGGGTACAGTTCTATAATATATCCTCTGCACATTGTATTGTGTGTTCACCACCCCAGTCAAGTCTCCTTCCATCATCATTGAGCCCACCTTTCCCCTCTTTTACTTCCCACTCACCCCCATTCCCTCTGGCAATCACCTTACTGTGTCTATGAGTTGTTTTTAATTCTTTCACCTTTTTCACCCAGCCCCAACACCCCCCTTCCCTCTGGCACCTGTCAATATGTTCTTTGTATCCATGAGTCTGTCTCTATATTGTTTATTAGTTTATTTTGTTCATTAGATTCCACATGTAAGTGAAATCATGTGGTACTTGTCTTTCCCTGACTGGCTTATTTCACTTAGCGTAATACTCTCGCAGTCCATCCATGCTGTCCCAAAAGGTAAGATTTCCTTCTTTTTTTTTTTAATAGCCATTAATATTCCCTTGTGTAAATGTACCACAGCTTTTTTATCCACTCACCTACTGTTGGGCACTTAGGTTGCATCAAAATCTTGGCTATTGTAAACAACGCTGCCATGAACATAGGGCTGCCTATATTCCTTCTAATCAGTGTTTCAGGATTCTTAGGATAGATTCCCATGGAATTGCCTTTCCACTTCTGGGAAAAGCCATGTATTTTTAATGCAAATATTCCATGATTTTCTCTTTTATTGTTTAAGCGTGTATGATATATGTATGCTTTAGCGTGTATTAATTTGTAACATCATAGTGGAGTTCATTACTCACATGTTCGTGCCGATGCAGGTGGCATGTGCTAGCATGGAAGCTGTGTCCTTTGGGAGCAGGGGCCCAGGTTTCTCCTGGTACTCCATGGGGAGCTGTCTCTATATGAAAAGAAACCAGGCAGGTTGAGAATACAGATAGATCCAGGGGAAGGCAAGACATCATATGAAATGGGGCGATTTGACATGGGATCTGTTGAAGAACATTTTTAGAAGTCTCTTCTCAGACTGTCATGTACATTGTGAGTACATGAAATATGCATCGTGAGTGTTGAGAAGAGGCAAGGCCAGAGAGAACCAGGAAGAGCAGCGGTACATGTGCTGTCATCTTCAAAGACACCTAGTTCATGGAGAGCATGCTAATGTGTGTATCACAGGCCAAACAAGAGGTCAGTCAATGAGACATCTGTCCATGTAAGGAGGCAAGGGCCACATGTAATGAAGATTGTGTGTTCTTATTTGCAGTTACTGTTCTGGCAGAAAACAATCACATTAAGGACTTGTTGAGGAAGCATGGGATAGATGTCCAGAGCATTGCTGATATTCACCCAATCCGAGTCCAGCCTGGCCGCATCCTTAGTCACATATACGCCAAGCTTGGTAGGTGTGCGGACATAGGGCATTTTTGGCAAGGAGGCATCTCTGTTCCAGGTTTTGGATCTGGGGGGAGACTGATATGTATAAATTCTTGAGAATTTTGGGCAAAGCCCTATAGCAGGTGGTTTGATCACTTCCATGTGAAGAAGAAAAGCATGTTTTCCTCATGCCGGTTCAGGTGATGTCACCACAGGTTGGCCACTGGATTTGCCAAACTGTTGTAAAATATGCAGCCACCTTTGAAAAACTCACAATTGGAACAGTCCTTTGTGTCTTGATTACGTTTTAATTTTCATCTAGGGTCTCAGAAAAATTGTCATTTACCCATTAAAATAGGAGGGGGTTCTCTTTGCTTTTTCTAAAATCTGACTTCGTTTAGTAAATTAGAAGTAAACATTAATTAAATCCTTGCCACAGTTTTATGCTATGTAGATGTTGAATATACATTCATGAAAAGGAGGTGGGACTTGTTTATAATTTGTCTTTGTCCTATTTAAAGATATACTGGTGTTAGAAAAATCAAACCCCGCAATGGGTTGTTTGAAATAAAAATCTGTTCAGTCTTAGCTGAAGTCAGTTGGATTAGGTGTTACTGTTTTTACTCTAACACCATTTCTCTCTTTTTTTTTTTTCAAATAGGAAGGAATAAGAATATGAAATTGAGCGGGCGACCCTATAGGCACATTGGCGTCCTTGGGACATCTAAACTATATGTGATTAGGAACCAAATATTTACTTTCACACCTCAGGTGAGAAGAGTGTGCCAGTAGGAAACCAACAAGCATCTTTTCATTAAGCTCTCTTTTCTGGCTGTGGAGCCATTTTGAATGTGGTAGAATGTGCATATCTTCAATTAGAGACATTTAGGATGACACCCATTACCTAGTACAATTCTTTACTCATAGTAGATGCTCAATTATTGTGCCTTGAATCGAATTGAGTTTGTCCTAACTTCCAGTCATTAGTAGTGAAATCCACACCGCTTTATGCATTTGCTAGTAACCTGTCACTTGCCTCATAGCCCTTGTGCCCCTAATCACAAGAGGCCCTCGCCCTTGCTTAAGTTGTCATCAGACCCTGTAACACACAGCCAGTCTGATTTGCAGGCCCCAATCCCCGTGATGGAGTCCTGGATATACTGCTTATGGAACTTTCTGTCAGAGTTTTTGTTTCCCAAAGAAACTTATCCTCTGGAACCCAAAGCAAATATTTTCCCTCCATTTGGGCAGCTAGAAAGCCCAACTGTGGTACCGCTTGGTCAACATGGAACACAGCGCCCCCACTACCTAGGCACATAGGTCAGGGGTCAGTAGCCCCAAATTGCTCTCTTTCCCCCTAACCCACACTGCTCATGGAAATCTCCTGAGTTATTTCTGTTCCTAACAGATTTCAGAGCAGAGCACGAACTGAGCAGAGACTAGTCCAGAGGCCAGAAGACCAATGTGATTTTCATCAACATCGGGTCACGGTGCCTTTAGTTTGCATTAGCCAGGCCGTCCATCAGGTCATCATCACCCCCACATCTCGGCTGCTCTCACTTGGAAAGCATCTCCGAGCCAGCAGCCCTGGAGGAGTACAGATTAGGGAGTTATTGATTTCCTTTAGGACACAGTGATATTGGGCCTGGCACTCCTACCCTCATCCGAGGAGCTGTAAACAGATGCGGCCGTGCGCCTTTGCCTTCCACAGCTCCTGCGCAGGTGACAAGTCGATTTGTCTGCGAGCCCCGGGAGAGGTGGATTATAAGCAGGATTGAACGGTTTCTCTGGAAACATCGCGCAGGGATTAGTGCTGCCGTGAGTGACAGCCGGGGCTGTGTCCAGGGACATGAGGGACAAGCGCTTTACTTGGCCTGTTCTGACTTGCAGTTTACAGACCAGCATCACTTCTATCTGGCCCTGGACAACGAGATGATCGTGGAGATGCTGCGGATTGAGCTGGCTTACCTGTGCACCTGCTGGCGGATGACGGGCAGACCCACGCTCACCTTCCCCATCACCCACACCATGCTCAGTAACTCCATGAACTTGCTCTGCCCGAATCATGTCCCGCTATTGGTTTGGGCCCTTTTCTCACTATTTAAAATGGCTCCTGTGGACAGAGCTAAGTATTGGAGGGGTTTTCCAGCTGCTCAATCGCTTAGCTCAGGAATCTTCTATGACATTGGTATTTAATTAATTAGGTTGTGTTGATGAAAACATTTCGGTGCATGCCTCCTGCCTCCCCTCCCCCACCCACAAAGAAAGTACAGTGGTACCTCGAGATACGAGTACCCTAACATACGAGATTTTTGAGATACGAGCCGTGGAGCGAGCGATTTTTGCTTTGAAATACGAGCAACATTTGAGATAGGAGTAATAGCGCAGATCGGCCGGCTGCACACGACCCACCAGTTTACCGCGACTCGAGCGTCTCATAGTTTCCCACGCCTCAAGGTTACGGAACGAATTAAACTCGTATCTCGAGGTACCACTGTATTCCCAGATTAAGTAAACTAACTCATCTTTTCCTTTTTCCCCCTTAGCGAATGATGGCTCAGACATTCATCCTGCAGTTCTTTCTACGATTAGAAAACTAGAGGATGGATATTTTGGAGGAGCTAGGTAATTTCTGATTTTTTTTTAAAGTAACACTGACCTCTCTTAAAGTCTCTTTGCTGCCCTTCTCCCGTTTTTCATGTCAGTTGCTAAACACAGAAGCACGGTGCTTTAGAGCAAGAAGGAAGTTAACACTTACGGACTCCAGGGACCCAGGTGAAACTGGACTGATCTCTTAAAGCGGCCTTCGGGGGGTGTTTGTGAAGCTTTTGTGGGCGCCAGCAGGCCTGGGGCAGAGAGAGGTAAACATATCAGTTCTCTAAAGTGGCATTCCTGGAATGCATGTATGGAATCCTGTGCTATTTCTAGGACAAGGCAGGAAAGAAAAGACCCAGTGCCTAAGCTCTAATAGGGGCTCAATCAGTGCTCCTTGAATTGACTCGAGTGTGCTCTCACCTGAAGAATAACTCGCAGAACTTGGCCAATTCCTTAGCGGCCTCAGAGCAGAGCGCCTGAATGCGCCTTAACCAGGTAGTAGGGTTAAGCATCTTGAGTGATGGGGGCTCACCTCCCAGGAAACCCCTTTGGGTTTCTTACCCTGTGACTGTCACAAGGCAGAGATTTTTTCTGGAGCAGCTACGCCCTGACCTCTGAATTCCCTGGGGTCTGCCAGAAGGGCCCCCGGAGAACCTTACTGGGAAGCCAGCCTGGCCTCTCCCGGCTCAGGGGAGCTGCCATCTGGTCCCTGATGGAAGGCACGTGCTAAATGTGATCGGGCCTTAAAGTCAGCCCTTCTTCTCACATCCTCCCATACCAGAGACCCTGATGCCACCGTCACTTGTTCCAATTGTGGGAAAATCCACATGAAGTAAAATTTACCACCTAACCCAGTGGTTCTCAACCTTCCTAAGACCGAGACCCTTGCATACAGTTCCTCAGGTGGTGGTGACCCCAACCATGAAATGTTGCTACTGTTATGCATCGTGATGTAAATATCTGCATTTTCCGATGGTCTTAGGCGACCCCTGTGAAAGGGTTGTTCGACCCCCAAAAGGGTCGCGACCCACAGGTTGAGAACCGCTGGCTTACAGGCATAGGGAGAACCTCCCACTTACAGAGCACGGCAATGGTTCGGAGGACTAGGGAAGCAAACAGGAATGCCTAGGCTCCATCGGCTACCTTTCCTACTGAGTTATTTTTTTAAATGTTTTTAATGATTGTTTACAGAGAGGAAGGGAGAGGGATAGGAGTTAAAAACATCGATGAGAGAGAGAGACATGGATCAGCCGCCTCCTGCACGCCCCCTACTGGGGATGTGCCTGCAACCAAGATACATGCCCTTGACCGGAATCGAACCTGGGACCTTTCAGTCCATAGGCCAATGCTCTATCCACTGAGCCAAACCGGTTTGAGCCCTACTGCGTTCTTGATACTGTCAACATAAGAAACATTTAAACTTGTAAAGAATTTTTGTGAGTTTCTTTGAACCAAAGCTGTGGCAATTGCCAGGAAGCAAAATCTCAACATAATGAGATAACGCTCCAGAGAATGACAGTTTTGCACCTATGTTATGCACTACAATCAAAAGAGAAGATGCAAGTGGGTTACATGAAATTCACTGGTAATAGATTAAGGAGGCAGGAGAAAGCAGGAGGAGGAGGCCTCTGGGACTGAGTAAAAAGTAAAATGATACAGCTTTTCATAGGTGGGGACAGGATAGTTCATAGCCAACAACATGATAAAAATAACAATGAGACGATTGGTAGTATCTGCTCTGGTGCATTAGTTATGCTACAAGGGGCCCTAAAAAAAGGGAAGTTACCCTGACCTTATAAAGGTATGTTATCATAGATGCAAAAGACAACAGGCAGGCTCAGATAGGTAAAGATGGACCTTTGTTAGGACATGCACCCATTTATCTTATGAGCTGGCTAAGTGGCTAGAGCATCGGCCTATGGACTGAAAGGCCCCAGGTTCAGCAATGCGTGTCAAGCAACAAAGAACACATTGCAAGTGCTCTAGGACACGACTATCTGCCATAAACTGCTTTTAGTTTAAAATGCTTTAATTTCAGCCAAAACGAGTTTGGCTCAGTGGATAGAGCGTGGGCCTGAGAACCGAAGGGTCCCGGGTTCAATTCCCGTCAAGGGCATGTATCTCGGTTGCCGGCACATCCCCAGTAGGGAGTGTGCAGGAGGCAGCTGATCGATGTTTCTAACTCTCTATCCCTCTCTCTTCCTCTCTGTAAAAATTCAATAAAATATATTTAAAATGCTTTAATTTCAGACCTTCCTTTAGGTCTCTGAATTTGCAAGGTTGTCACACAGGCCTTCCCTGAGTTTGTCAGCTTAGCTAGCAAATTACTGCCTTTCTACCTTTGACCTTGACGCCTTTCAACTTAACCAGAGGGAACCTTTCCTTTGTCTTTTTTTCCTGCCTCTACCTCACCAGTCCCGGGTCCCCAACCTCAGCGCAAAACCATCACTAGAACTGACTCCAGGGCTCGAGGGGGGAAAGTTATCACTTGATGAAGGGAAAGCTTTTCTTGTCCTCGGGCCTCGTTTCGGATGTAGTCACTTGCCCACTGAAGCTCAACCACCTATGAATTCATTTGCATCACTGCTTTAATTTATCCCTTAAATGGTTCTCTCCGCCATTTCAACTAACTCATAACCTGATGCTGGGAGCCCCAAGGCATCTTCCTGCCTCCAGATCTGACACTTTCAAAAGCACACGGAGGAGGCTTTCTTTCTGTAGGGGACATCCCGCTGCTCCCGCACCTGAGGGTGGATCTGCAGAACTCCAAGGCTGTGGCCTTTGCAGCGGGACCCCACACTGGCAGAGCCATCTCTCAGTTTTCCGTGGAACTTTACCTAGCCTGCTAATATCCTAGGGCCACTCTGAGCATTTGCTCTGCTTTGGGGATGGCCCACCCATCACATTCCTTCTAGACAGAACTTGGGCTCTGAGACGTGCCTATCTACACCTGTGTGACCCCATGGCATGGTAGGGACTCAAACGATGGCACAAGGACACCCAGAGAAGCATTGCTTACGGTTTTATTCTGGTCCAGTCATTGAGGGCAAAAAACCTCCAAAAGGTTGGTTCTGGTTAAAACTGGTTCTCTCAATATGTTTTTTTTTTCTTTTCTGTTCAGTATGTTTTATAAAACTTTGGTTGGCTCACTAAAATATATTTCTGTATGTGTTGGGCTCAGGAATAAGAAATCAGCGTGATTCATTTTGGCTGTTAATAGGCTGTGTATTTCCACTTTATATTTGCTATTGAATTTTCATTTTAGCTTCTTGGCTGACTACTGCAGAGTGACATATTTATTGATCCTGGAAGAAATGCTACCTGATTCTTGAAAAGTGTTTCCGTGATTCATTAGTGGAAGTTTGTCCACGTGCACCTGTATCTCTAACATAGTGTCTCCTTGGCAGAGTCAAATTAGGCAGCCTGTCGGAATTTCTCACCACATCTTTCTACACGTACCTGACCTTCCTGGATCCAGACTGTGATGAAAAGTTATTTGATGATGATTCCAGCGAAGGGAGCATCAGTCCCGATAGCGATTCAGAGTTGGGAGGATATTTCCAAGAGACTTACAATCGAGGTATAGCTAGGAATGCCTTTGCAGGTTGTTCATTGAATTTATTGAAACCTTAGCATTGTGGTAGAAATTTCCCTAAGACACAAACACAGAAAATGATTGTTAATGAACCTAACAAAAAAGGCTTTGGAAACTTATAGGCATTAAAATGAATACGATGCCACTTTAAAAACTTAAACTACAGTGGGGCTTTTTAAAACCTACAGTGAGAAAGAGTTTCAGGAATGAGGATTTTTCACAAAATATACAGTGTTCTGAAGACAAAAAAAAACACACAGGACTTGAATTTTCAAAGGAATGGTAAAATGATCTAGGTTTGGTTGGATCTGAGAGCTGAAATCCTATGTGTATAACGTTTCTCAAACTGAATAGGATTTGGGGTTGAAGTGACCTGTTTTTTACTCTGGCATAGTACTCAGATTGGGGCTGGGGATTCCATAATGCTTAGCTCACTCATGAAAAATTAAAACAAAAAGCAGGTGTCAGCTGCTGGCCCTCAAGGTGCCTTACATATTCAGTTCATGTGATGCTCTCTCTATGAACACTATCTTTTCCTAGGATGAAGTTGTTTTTTCAAACAGTAGTTTTATATATGTACATCTCTTTACTCTGGGGAGAGGTGCAAATATCTCCCACTAAATTTACTTAGTGCTGTGTGCTACACATAATCACTAGTATGCCTTTAGAATATTTCTGCAGCTTGTTTTCATTGGCTCTTTTGCTTGCCTGTCCAATTACAGAAAGCCAGGATGAACTTGACCAGTATATCAACCACCTCCTGCAGAGCACATCCTTAAAGTGCTACCTGCCCTCTCTTCGTAAGAAGACTTCAGAAGACAGCCATGTTTTCAGTGCTATCCACTCCACTCGGGATATACTTTCCGTGATGGCAAAAGCAAAGGGTTTGGAAATTCCATGTATGTTATTCACTCTTTTTCTACCTGTTAAAATACATTTTTAATCAAAGTCAAAGACTCCAAAGAGACAACAAAATGCAGATGTTTTCTCCCTCATCCCTCCCCTGCCTATTGTCCCTAGTCCTTAGAGGCAACCACATTAAACTCTTATTTATTTCTTCTGGCATTTATATAGCTCCACATTTCTAAAATAATTCTAAAATAATGTGTGTACAGTGGTACCTCGAGATATGGGTTGAATTCGTTCTGTAACCTTGAGGTGTGGGAAACTATGAGATGCTCGAGTTGCGGTAAACTGGTGGGTTGTGTGCAGCCGGCTGATCCGCGCGATGACTCCTATCTCAAATGTTGCTTGTATTTCAAAGCAAAAATTGCTCGCTCGATGGCTCGTATCTCAAAAATCTCGTATGTTAGGGCACTCGTATCTCGAGGTACCACTGTATACTATTGTCTTTTGATGCATTGACTTTATTCAGTGTCTGTTGACTTTCTCCTATGGGGTGAGGTTTAGCTGTCTTAAATCGCCACCTAGCAGGAGCTACAGAGAAATCTGCAGATTCCTCCTCTTTGTTTGGGTTTGGACGTGCCCAGATGAGGCCCAGCTGTGAAGCAATGCAGGCTGCTGCTGCGGGGCGTTGGGCCTTCTTTTGGAAGCTTTGGAGCTCTGACACATCTGTAGTTTGTTAAGTTTTAGGTTGCAAAAGGACAGGCCATTCATATGCAAGAGCCGCTGTGCACAGCTTGGGTGGGGTTGTAAATTGGGTGGGGTGGGGTCTCAGGGAATCACGAGGGTAGAGCAAACAGCAATAGCTGCCAGTCAGCCCTGCCCAGGAGGGGTCCCAGGTGTCTGTGTCCCACGGCTCCATGTAAGAACAATGATCATTGTGAGCACCTTTGAGAGAAAGTCGCCCCCATGTTCCAGCTTGATGTCAGACAGTCCATTTTCTCCCTGTATGAGTCTGGGTCTCCAGAGTCTTGTCTAGAACTGGAGTTCAGAGCAATCAGGTGCTTGTATCTCGCTCCTGATTGAAAAAAACAACAGCATATCCAGTTGCCAGCCAGTTTGGCACGTGCCTCCGCACCTCCACACCTCCACACCTGCTACCAGTCTCAGTGTGCTTTTTTCTTTCCTTCTCATTGTAGAACTTCCACTCAGCCAGCTTTCCCGTGGTTCTGGATGATATTTGCTTTGTCTTTTAGTTGTAGTTTTGATGTGGTTGTGAGAGGCAGCAAGTACAGGTATTTACTTATGCCGTCATCTTCTATTTTTTTATTTTTTTCAAATAGAATCCACAAGTCTCCTTCTGTCTGGCTGATTGGGCTCTAAGCCTGTTGCACCCCTAGGACTTCTTTTTATTGTAATTCTTGGAATCTCCTTTGCTTATCTCTCCAGTTGGGTTCCCTGTTTCCTGAATCTGGCATGTTCTTCTTTCTCAATTTATTACTTTGGTGGAGCACTTTTAGAATAGTTTCAGTAAGTTAAAACAATAATATAATGGAAGAGGGTATATGATGACAACCCTCAATTTGTGAAATTCACTGCCCCTTTGGCATGGTTGCCCTCCAGGTCCAGGATATAAATTTTATCCTGGGATCTTCCTTCACCATCATCCTGGAGAGTTCCTTGACAATTCCTTGTTTCCTGTGTTGGCTCTTCTGTTTTCTGTGTCTCAACTTTTCCTTAGCTTACTCTCTAATTTTGATGGGGGATGTCCAGTAGTTTGCCAAAAAAGCAGTATATGGTGGTTCAAATTGTTGAGACTTTTCAAGTCTGAAAATATCTATAAATACCCTATATCCATTTGAGAGTTTGGCTGGATATAAAATTCTAGATTGAAAATAAATTTTTCTTCACAATTTTGAAAGCATCATTTCATTATCTTCTTATATCAGAGTTACTTTCAAGAAACTGAAACCCATTCTGATTTTTGATCCTTAAAATATAAATTGTTTTTCTCTTTGAAAAATGTTAGGATCTTTTCTGTTCCCAGGTTCTGAAATTTCAGTGACATACACCTTGATCTGGGTGTATTTTCTCCTCCACAGTGTTGGGTACTCATTGGACCTTTTCAACCTGGAAATTTCATTGGACCTTTTCAACCTGGAAATTTATGTGTTTCAGACCTGTAAAGCTTTTCTGAATAATTTATTGACTCATTTCCTTCCTTACATTTTCTCTGTTCTATCTTTTAGTACTTTGTGATTCCAGTGTTGATTTCCTGGTGAAGTCTTTATTGTTTCTGTCTTCCTTTTTTTACTCCTTAAGGCAAGATCAATATGATGCTCATGTGTTTCCAGCACATGATGTAGCTACATGATAAATTCTTGTTGAAGTTAAACTAATTAAGTAATCACTTTTTTAATTCGTTTGTATTGAATAAGGAGTAACTACTGTACCTCTTAAAAGAAATATTTTCTCCTTCCTCCTCCTCAAAAGAATGCTCTTTATTCTTTGGTTTTCCAGTTGTTCCCATGACTTTTCCAACTAAAGCTCTCAATACCCACCGTAAATCGCTGAATCTTGTTGATTCTCCTCAGCCACTCCTAAAACAGGTAAAATATTTAGAATCACTTTGCTAACAGATGTAATATGCTTTGATGTTGGTGTAGTCACAAGACATCTTTTAAATGGTTGAACTTGAAAGAAAACATATTTCTTGATATCCAGGACTTTTAGGATTAGAAGTTCTGGTTTTCCATATGAACCACTCAGTTGTCTAAAATCTGCTTTGCGTCAGTATGCACATTGAATTTGAGGCAAACCTTTCTTTGCTGCATGTAGGAAAATGCTGCTGACTTTTTGCCCACTCATCAGAATCTGTTACACTGGAGGAAATAAGCTGGCTCACTACCTACCCCTGACCTGTCTGTGCCAGCCAGCCAAGGCTGGCAACATGCAGAATGGGGTATAAAATCAGAAAAGACTCCTCAGGAGAATAAACCTCAGAATGTTTCCCACTGGTTCCCATAATCTGTTATTTTTATTCAGAAATCTCCTTTGATTTTATCCCTATAACAGAGAGATTCAGTATCTATTGGAGAATATTTCATTTATTTATTTATTTATTTATTTTAAATATATTTTATTGATTTTTTTACAGAGAGGAAGGGAGAGGGATAGAGAGTCAGAAACATCAATGAGAGAGAGACATCGATCAGCTGCCTCCTGCATGCCCCGCACTGGGGACATGCCCCGCAACCAAGTACATGCCCTTGACCGGAATCGAACCCAGGACCCTTCAGTCCACAGGCCGATGCTCTATCCACTGAGCCAAACCGGTTTCGGCAATTGGAGGATATTTTAACCTAATCTCAATTTTAGGTCGTTTACAACTCACATACTTTTTGCATTTGTTTTTAGAAGGTATTCTATTGAAGAATAACATATATAGAAAAGTGTGTAGAGTGTGAGTATACAAGCTCCCTGAATTATTAGCACACCGATAGACACAGGTAAATGACCAGCCACTCTCTGTACCTCCCCAGTCACTTCCATGCCTCCGCTCCAAAGGTAAATGATAGCGTCAGTTCTAACACCGGGGTTCGTTTTGCTGTTTTTGAACTTGGCATAAAATAAAACTCAGACATATTTTAACCTGTTTAGTCCGGTGTCTTGCAAACATTGACTAGTGCAGTGATTCACTGCTCAAAAATAGTAAAGCACATACCTAAAAAGCTGCAAAAGATTGACTGAAAACCTGGAATCCAGTGACAGAGTTCCAAGACCATGTCATTTAGATCTGAAAATTGGCATGCTTAGTTCTTCTCCCCTTGCTTTTTGGTTTCTGTAGGGTCTGGCCCCCGACGGTGACTTCCAGTGGCCCAGAGATGGTCAAGGCGATATGGACTGTGAGAAGCTGGTGGAGCAGCTGAAAGACTGTTCAAACCTACAGGACCAAGCAGACATTCTGTACATTCTGTATGTAATCAAGTAAGTCCGGTCTTTGCCAGTCCGAGCTGTCCCCCATCTCCTGGATTCTGTCTTAGTCTTTTTGGCCTTCCAGCCAGCCGGGTCATGCCTATATGACCCAAATGACCCAGATCACTGCACACAGACTTCTGTCCCCTTTGCTGCCTATGCATGCTGGCCTCTCAGCGCGAGGAGGCTAGGTGCAGCCAGGAGCTCACTGTTTCCTGCTGGTAGGCTTCTGATTCCCGTGCGCAGAGGGATGCTTTGGTAAGACTCAACCCAGTCCTGAGTCCCGGAGGCATAGGAGGGCCCAGCATTGGCAGAGTGCGCGGTGATTCACTCCCCTCCCTGCCAAGGGAGCCCGCCGAGAGAGAATCCGGCCTGTAAACGTCGAGGGCCACACTTCTAGGACCCACTTTTCTCTCAACAGGGGTCCCAGCTGGGACACAAATCTCTCCGGACAGCATGGAGTCACGGTTCAAAACCTCCTGAGTGAGCTCTATGGGAAAGCCGGCCTGAACCAGGAGTGGGGTTTGATCCGCTACATCTCGGGCCTGCTCCGGAAGAAAGTGGAGGTCCTGGCCGAGGTCAGAGCCACTGTGCTAGCTGTCCATCTGTCTCCTCTAGCCCCGTGGCCCCTTCCTTTTAGGAAAGCGTGAGGCAGGCGCCTCTGATTTATAAAGGAAACCAGCTCTTTCATATATGGGCGGAGCGGGCTCTCCTCTCCGGACCTCCCACTACTTCTTGGAAGGCGAGCAGAGGAAAGGAAATTGAAGTCGATTCGTTTTGTTCCTTCTCAGCTGCAGAGAAAGCTTTACCGAGAAGTGAAACAAAAAGGCTCTGTGGCCTGGCATCCTCTTAAACAGAGCTCTCTTATTTCGGTCCCAGCACAGTGTAATCATCATTAATATTTTAACCTTCTGGCCCTGCAAAATGCAGGACGCTCTCTAAGATACTGAAGTTCAATGGTATGGTAAGGAGCTGGTATGCTAGGCGATTAACGGGGAAACTGACAATGTCAGACTACAACACGGTTATTAACTCCTAACATTGGACTGGCAGGACTCACAACAGCCCATCCGCTCGTAGCATATCAGGGGAGCCAGTGTATTGGCTGCAGTCGCTGGGCACTCGATACCCACTCCCAGGGCCTGCAGAGCCAGCCCGGGGCCACCTATCGGGCACACAAAGGTCACAGGGATGCAGCCCTGCCTGGCTTGCTCAGCCTGGGGTCTAGGAATGCGTTTGTCCAATAAATGGCAACACGTGCCATACATTTTGTCAAGGTTAACAGTTATGATCTTATGGGAATACCCTTCCCCCTTTGAATTTCCTAATCTCCCCCTTTCCCTCTCCACCTCTCCCATCCCCCTAAATGAGTAGGCCTGCACCGACCTGCTGTCCCACCAGACGCAGCTCACAGTGGGCCTGCCGCCGGAGCCTCGGGAGAAGATCATCTCGGCGTAAGTCGTCAGCCTGGGGGCCTGGGTGGGTGGGGGCCAGGGCAGAACCTCAGCGCCATCCGCCACTCAGGAGGAGGGTCTCCTCGAAGACACTGGCACTGCGGAGCTTCCCGCAGGAAGATCAGGGTCTTCCACTGAGGCCAAGGGGACACCCTGGGGGATCTTCCTGGTGTCTGTGTCCTGACACTCTTTCCCAGGCCCCTTCCTCCAGAGGAGCTCACGAAGCTCATCTACGAAGCCAGCGGGCAGGACATTAGCATCGCGGTCCTCACCCAGGTCAGCCGGCTGGGGAGGGGCAGGGCTGCGGCCTCCGGCGGGCCCCTGCCGCCGCCCGCTGTCTGAACCGCTGTCTCCGTGTGTGTCCGCACCAGGAGATCGTGGTCTACTTGGCCATGTACGTCAGGGCTCAGCCCAGCCTCTTCGTGGAGATGCTCAGGCTCCGGGTCGGACTGATCATTCAGGTGATGGCCACGGAACTGGCGCGGAGCCTGAACTGTTCAGGTGCAAAGTGGGGGCGGGCCCTGGGGAGGCTCCTGGGGTCCTTCAGTCTAGTGGGAACCCACACACACACACACCCCTGCCCAAGCACTCTGAATCCTAGGCTTCTGTGCCTTTGCACATGCTGTTGCTTCACCTGGTTCTCTAGTTTAGATGTAGCTTCCGCCAGGCCATCGGGAACAGGCTGTTAAATTCCATGCCAGGGAAAGAGGCATTAGAATCTTCTGTCCTGCTCCTAACATCTGAGTTCCTCGCGTGATTAAATAAATTCACAAATGTTCCTGCAGATCATTTTTTATCACCTATTTAATGACATCCGCTGGGACAAATCCTACCAACTGAAATCCGGAAAGGAACTGCAAGACACATTTTCATAGCAGGATCATTCAGCGTGAAAATATGCCTGTGACAGTGAAGAAAATACCTAACTTAAAGAGTGGCATTTAGAATCACCAAGGATCCGGACATTGCAGCCCTGAAGCAGTAGAGAGGGACTCCTGAGTAGGGAAACCTGACACAGCATCCCTGGTCACCCCAAGGCCCCACCACCTCCACCTCCACCTTCCACCAGCCTTGTGTCTGAGACACTGACAAAATGTGTGTTTTCAGGAGAAGAAGCTTCTGAAAGTTTGATGAACCTCAGCCCTTTTGATATGAAGAATCTCCTGCATCATATTCTAAGTGGGAAGGAATTTGGCGTTGAAAGAAGCAGTAAGTAAATGCTCATTTTGCCTCTGTGGGGAGGAGAGCAGAGAGGGCCTGATGGATGCATCCAGCATCGCCTGAAATGGCTTCATTTGCATACAATTTGACATCAGAACAGTGGTACCTCAAGATACGAGTTTAATGCGTTCCGTAACCTTGAGGCGTGGGAAACTATGAGACGCTCCAGTCGCGGTAAACTGGTGGGTCATGTGCAGCCAGCCGATCCGCACGATGACTCCTATCTCAAATGTTGCTCGTATTTCAAAGCAAAAATCGCTCACTCGAAGGCTCGTATCTCAAAAATCTCGTATGTTAGGGTACTCGTATCTCGAGGTACCACTGTAATTGCAATTGAGGGCATGATGTATAAGGGTAAGGTTCCTACTTTACCAAGAGGGACCAAGTTCCAGGGACAAGGTTCCGGCCTGTCGGGCATCGTGACCCTCGGAGGAGGCTTGCTGGGACAGCCCTGGGCCCACGTGGGTGTGGTGAGCACACCTCTGCACCTTGGTCTGCTGCCTTCCTCCTTCTGCCCGGTCCAGGGACTGTCACTGTGCACAGGTGTTAGGAGGGGTGAGTTAATCAGGGTATCAGGATGGAAGGGCTATCTTTTCTGAACACCGGAGGGCCCCACCTTCGCTTTGGACAGAAGTACAGTATCTTCAAGTAGATCCTCGTCCCCTTTGGGGAGCTTGGAGAAGACCCCTCTGCAACCTCACAATGCCTTCTTGCTGCGTGACTGCTTCCTCCCCGGACGGCCTGTTCCGTTGTTACATGCACCCACACCCTGTTTGCTGGGTTAGGAAATACGATCACCCAAGTCCTGGTGGAATACTGTTCTCAAATGCTCTCTAATTGTAATTGAGGCAATTATCATTTCTCCTCATAATAGAGCGAAATGATTTGCAGAAACATTTGTGAATTTATTTAATCAAGCCAAAGAAATGCAGCGTGGGTTGTCATTATTTTTTTTTAATCAGAAGGACATTGGGTACTTAATATTTTCCCCCGGAGCGGGCGCCAGGCTGCTCACAAAGGCCGCATTGTGCCTTCAGAGGGGTTCTGGTGGCTTTTCTCCTTTCCTGAAGAAGGCGTGCTTGGAGATTCTTTTCCAAACGTAATTTCTAGTTCTTTCCATGCCCGATCCTTGCAATGTAAATGCACAAGATAAATATTTAATGCGTTCTGCTCATCGAAATAACATACATGCTTTGACACAGATAATTACTCAAATTGTGTTATCAGACATAAAACTCTAGATGCTTACAAACCTAGGAACAGAGTCATGTCCTAAATATGTCTGATTGCAAGCCAGGCCAGAAGAGGCCCTGTCTTTTTATAACATCCTTTGTTAGTTGTACTTTTTAATTGTTCGATTTTTACAAATTTACACAACTCGAATAGTCTTAGAATTCTGATTAAATCCTGAGATGTCGGAGTGAACTACAGTGGTACCTCGAGATACGAGTGCCCTAACATACGAGATTTTTGAGATACGAGCCGCTGAGTGAGTGATTCTTGCTTTGAAATACGAGCAACATTGGAGATAGGAGTCATCGCGCGGATCAGCCGGCTGCACTCGACCCACCAGTTTACCGCGACTCAAGCATCTCCTAGTTTCCCACGCCTCAAGGTTACGGAGCGAATTAAACTCGTATCTCGAGGTACCACTGTATTTCCAGCGAATGCTCACCCCATGCAGGCCGCGCTGTAGCCTCCCAGACCCCTTCAGCTTCTTTCCTCGTGTCCCTCCTCCCTCTCCAGCTGGTCAGTGTTTCCTTTGTGGGTCCCTTCCTCTCTGCTGTCCTTTAAATGCCGGCACCCCTGGCTCCTCACTTACCTCTGCTCCCCCGGGCGGTGTCCTCCACCGCTGGGCCCCAGGGGTAAGTTTGTGGGGAAGGCCGGGCGTGCGGGGGATGCTGGCTGAGGGAGAGGCCTTTGAGCTGGGCCTGTAGAGCAAGAGCAGATGCTGCACAGCGAGTTGCCGGTGCCACTAGCCTGGAGTGGGAGCTAAGAGGGCAGGTGGGGATCCCGTCTGCAGGGCTGAGTGCCTCTGGGGGGGCTGATGGAGCTTTCTCCTCGAGGCAGAGCTAAGCTTGGCAGCATTCCCAGGGCGCAGTGACACGATCCCACTGGCCTTTGCGGGTGATCGCTGTGCCCACAGCATGGGGAACCAGGCGCTGGGGGCAGGGCCCCAGACAGGTGTGAGTGCGGCAGGGTGACAGCGAGAGGACAGAGGCCTCCTGCCACTCTGTGACACAGCAGTGCCCTGACCCTCAGGCAGCCACATCTCCTCTGCCTCCGGCCCTTGGCTCGGCTTGTCCCCTAAGACTTCCTGCTCCCCCAAGCCCCTCAACTGGGTGGTCTGTTTTCCACAAGGAACGTGTGCTTTTGGGGAGGTGGAGAAGTTACGTTGAGCCGAAACCAGTTTGGCTCAGTGGTAGAGCATCGGCCTGCAGACTGAAGGGTCCCAGGTTCGATTCCGGTCAAGGGCACGTACCTTGGTTGCGGGCACATCCCCAGTAGGAGGTGTGCAGGAGGCAGCTGATTGATGTTTCTCTCTCATTGATGTTTCTAACTCTCTATCCCTCTCCCTTCCTCTCTGTAAACAATCAATAAAGTATATACAGTGGTACCTCGAGATACGAGTTTAATTCACTCCGTAACCTTGAGGCGTGGGAAACTATGAGACGCTAGAGTCGCGGTAAACTGGTGGGTCTTGTGCAGCCGGCCGATCCGCGCGATTACTCGTATCTCAACTGTTGCTCGTATTTCAAAGCAAAAATCGCTCGCTTGACGGCTTGTATCTCAAAAATCTCATATGTTAGGGCACTCGTATCTCGAGGTACCACTGTATGTATGTGTATGTGTGTGTGTGTGTGTATAGTAAGCACAGTGCACATATTCCTTACTCAGAGCGAATGCTACACAGTTTCTAAGAACCATGCGCGTTTCCCTTCCAGTGCGACCTATCCATTCTTGTACATCCAGCCCTGCCATCTCCATCCACGAGGTGGGACATACCGGAGTCACCAAAACTGAGAGGAGTGGCATCAGCAGGCTAAGAAGTGAGATGAAACAGGTAAGAGGAGCTGCTGGTGGCGGCGGTGCCAGGAGAGAAGTGGTTTTCCTACCCGGGCTCATCCCAGAAAGTGAAAACAGCCCAGGCGTGTAGGGC
This sequence comes from Lasiurus cinereus, assembly GCA_011751065.1. Taxonomy (NCBI): domain Eukaryota; kingdom Metazoa; phylum Chordata; class Mammalia; order Chiroptera; family Vespertilionidae; genus Lasiurus; species Lasiurus cinereus. Next base: position 4,460,407 of record JAAGEH010000411.1, on the reverse strand, counting down.
GCAGCCTGCTCTTTGTAGAGGATGAGATTCCTTCGCTCCTGGAATCTGCACACGCCTGTACCCAGATATCCCAGAGCTACTCACACATGCTCATCTTGAACTTTAATGTCATGTGAACATTCCAGAAAACGCCCTTCTCCATGTTAGCCTCTGTTGCCGAGAATCGCTCTTGTGAGTGGGCCAAAGCCATTTAAAAAATAGAGATGTGCATCCTCTCCATCAAATGTGCCTTCAAATGCAATAGCCAGAGGGATCTAGAAATAGAACGGAATGCTGGTGACACCTGGTTTTCCACCAGCCACAAGGGTCTCTTTGCTTTGCTCACCTTGATTTAATTCACAATAAATTCCTTCTGAACTGACCTCGCAGAACTACAAGTCAAAAGCTTTTCAGCCTTAATGTGCTGGTTCTGCGCTAGGACTTGATCACAGTAGAAAAATAGTGTCCTTCTGGACCATGAGATGCACTCGGGTTCTCCTCTCCACTTTAAAGGATGACCCACTACAGAGTCCAGGAGACAGTAAGGGGTTACTTGCCCCCCATTTTGGAACAGCGGTTCCCTGGGCTGTCTAGAACAGTGGTTCTCAACCTTCCTAAGGCCGCGACCCTTGCATACAGTTCCTCATGTGGTGGTGACCCCCAACCATGAAATTTTGCTACTGTTACGCATCGTGATGTCAATATCTGCATTTTCCGATGGTCTTAGGCGACCCCTGTGAAAGGGTCGTTCGATCCCCAAAGGGGTCGCGACCCCCAGGTGGAGAACCGCTGGTCTAGAGGGTGACAGAAGTAGCAGGGCGCCCTTGATTCGAAACTGGTTTATTTATTTCCTGATGTGTTTTGACTTTCAGATGACTAGGCGATTTAGTACCGATGGACAGGTAAAACACCTTTGTCTTGCTTCGCCCTTCACTGTGCGTGTTTCCTGTTCTTTCTGGCTCGAATGTGGAAAGCGAGGCTGTGACTACAGAGAGTCTGAACGTTTGGAGAATGGTCAGGCGTGGGTGGATGTCATCCACAGATGTGGTAGGCAGCGCTGGGGACAGGCAGGGTGCTGGACCTGAACGCAGGAGAAATGGCCTGCTCCGGCCTTTATTTTAACTTGGAACTTTTTTAAAAAAAAATTATTAATGTGTTACATGTATACACATCTTCCCATTGCTCCCCCGCCACTCCCAGGCATACCCTGACCCCCCAGTGTCTGTGTCCATTGGTTATGCTTATATGCATGCTCCAGCCTCTAAACAAAGTCCGTTTATTCAACTCTTGGGTTTTGTAGGGTACTCTGCGAAAGAGACGGTTCTGGGCTTTGCTCCATCAGTGGTGCTGTTAAATAAAAGGGAAATAAATAGGAAAAAATAAAATGTGGCCATTGATTATACCCTATTCCTATCCCCAGATTGCCCGGGGGAATTTAATCCTGGAAGGAAAAAAAAAAGTAAGGGTACCATTCTTTTAAATCACCCTTGTTCCATGCCTCCTCCGCCTTCCTCCAGAAAATTGGCGTCACCTTTCTCATGATTTAATGTCTCCATGACAGAGAGTATAGAGCAGTGGTTCTCAACCTGTGGGTCGCGACTCCTTTGGGCATTGGACGACCCTTTCACAGGGGTCGCCTAAGACCATCGGAAAATGCAGATATTTACATCACGATGCATAACAGTAGCAAAATGTCATGGTTGGGGGTCACCACCACATGAGGGGGTCGCGGCCTTAGGAAGGTTGAGAACCACTGCTTTAGAGGAATCATATAAGGACAAGCAGGCTCTGTATTGTCCCAGGGTAAGACACTGTGCTCTCTGATGGAAATGGATGCTCTTTCCAAGACTTTCAAAACATGTTCCTTTGCCAGCCACTCGGTGGCACCATCCCTCCGGTTACTCACATCCCTGTGGCACCTTCCGGGGGAATATGTGTGGTTTCTTCTGTCTCCAGTTAATGTCCTTGCATATTATGGGGACACAATGATCACCTTTGTGTGGTGTTTTTTTTTTATGGCTTTAGAGTAGGTTAGCCAAGTACAAGTTTTGTATTTGGCCGCTTCCATCAAGGAAACATTTCTCTGTCCAAAATGTAATAGCTGCCATGGCATTTGAAATGTCTGTTCATTTTTGCAAGAACACCACGCGTGGGTGCACATGCGCATGACAGGAAATATTAAGGGTGCATTCTAGATGTTTAGATGGGGAAATACTTATTTGGCCAAAGGTCATCAGCCTGATTTTATCTGTTCATTTAACAAATCGCTCTTGGATGCCAGTAGGTGCCAGAGGCTGAAAGCTGGTTATGGGTATTTTGGTGCTCTCTGAAGATTTTCGGAACTCTTAACATAAAAGATTAGCTTTTCATGGCTATGACTTTGGTGATAAATTGAGTCCTAACTTGATGAGAAACCCTCCACATCGGAGCGGAACATGGTACCATTTCATGCTGAAAAAGAGCGTTCCCCAAGTTCACTGCGCAGAGCCCAGATCTCGGCCTGCTTGCTCTAGGGCTGTATGCCTGGGTACTGAATGAGATCGTCTGTCCACCTGCATCCTCTGCACCTCCTTTCGGTGGGTATTTCCCACGCTGTTCTGTGTCCCTCCTCTCTGCTTGCATCCTTTGGTACCACTGCATATGACTGAATGGACTCTCTGTCTCGTAGCTCCTTTCCATGAGCCAGGCCGCATCCAGCTCCTCGCATTGCTTCAAGTCTATGGTAAACCATGCGCCCCAACCCTTGTCCCTACTGCCGCCCCTCGTTTACGGTGTGTCCATCCTCTTGTTGCCCTTCTCATGCTCCCGCCTCATCCCTAACTCCTGAAGATGTAAATCGCGTTCAGTGTTGTCATTAGAAATAGAACCTAGAAAGCGAGAAGTTGGGTGTTTTTTTTTTGTTTTGGTTTTGTTTTTGTTTTTTGAGAAGTTCTTGAACTGAGCTTTGTTTGTCCAGGAGCTTCTGGAACCTTTGAGGCACCGCTTCTGTGCCGCTCTCTGGTGCCATGGTGCTGAGCCATTGCCCGCATGTGCTCATTAGCACTGTGGACGCATAATGCTCTGCTTGGCGTGAGGCCTCACATAAAGTGGGGGACTCAGAAGTGTGGGAATCGCTGAGGCGAGCCTGAGTCTTCGTCCTGAAATTTAAAGGAGGAAACCAGCTGAGTCATTGATGAGTGCGGCTGTAATTACTTTTATTTGGATCTAATTGTTGCCGTATTTAAATTGCAGTAACGAGCCCCATGGAATAGCCCGGCCTAACGGCCTTTGCAAAATCAGATCCCACAAAGTCAAAACGAGGCCGTGGAGAACACCCCTGCCTCCTGCCCCAGTAGCGCGCTTGGCATTTGGCTTTCATTCGTAAACCTTTGGATTTCATGTTGTGCACTGAGAAGTGAAAGTGCGGGCAGTCCAGAACAAAGATAACGGTGAAGATAATGGAGGGCATCCCTTTCCCACCTGGAGCCCGTGCGCTTAGAATCCATCCATGGGAAGAAGGCGGGCCCAGCGCCTTGCTGGGGGAGGGAGCACAGTATGGCTTCACCCCATCGGCTTCTGGGGGTCCCCACATTCAGGCCTGGTCTCCGGGTCCCTGAGGGGAGCCTCTCAGAGCCACCTCTGAGGTCACGGGCAGGCCCTGCCCAGCCCATCCTGGAAGAGGCGGGGCTAAGGCTAGCCTCAGGCAGGGAGGGGGGCAGGAGCCGTTGCCCCAAATCAGGATAAAGCGTGGCGCTGAGAACAGGCTGAGAGCAGATCGAAAAGGACTAATGCGTATACAGTGCTCTCTGGGGTCCTCACTCCTAGACAGGGATCCCCAGCCTTTTGTTTTGGGTTTGGGCTCCAAAACCTCCCGCCCCCACCGCCCCTCACCCCATGTTAGAGGGAGGCGCACTGCAGAAGTGGGCGCTTGGGCATTTGTCTCCCCGGCTGCGTTACCTCTGGGCGGGTGGTCTCACCTACTCCGAGGGCCCCCATAGGCACTTACCACCAGCCGCGCGTGCTCTTGGGGTTCTGTGTGTTTTCATTCAGTGATGCTGCAGGTCAGTCCGGCCGTGTCCCAAGGTGCGGATGAGGCCAAGGCCTGGAGCCAGTGTCTGGGTCAGGAATTGCCACAGCTCGTGCCGAGCTGGGATTCTCGTGCCGAGCTGGGATTCGCAGCGGATCCCAGAGCCCCACTGTCAGCTGTTTGGCCTCCCCGCCAGGCGGGGGTCCCTGTGCCCCGAACAAGTTCAGTAACCAAACCAGCGTGGCAGAGAGTCGATCCGCTTCCGGAAGTGGTTAGGCTCGAATCAAGGCAGCTCGGTCCTCTCTGGGCGAGCGGGGAGGGGTGTCTGGATTCACTGAGGACAGGAACCCTGAATGCAGTGCCAGCTGTGAGGCGTCTGAAGGCCACGCACTGTCTTGCAGAGGTCCAGCACCCCGCCTTCGCCCACTGGCACGTCATCGTCAGACTCAGGCGGGCATCACATTGGCTGGGGGGAGCGACAGGGCCAGTGGCTGCGCAGGAGAAGGCTGGACGGGGCCATCAACAGGGTGCCCGTGGGATTCTACCAGAAGGTGTGGAAGATCCTTCAGAAGGTGAGCTTGGCCGTTAGAATGAAGTCCGCGGGCCTTGGGGCGAGTGGACCCACACTCCCGGGTAAATAAACCAACCCCCCCCCCACTCCCTCTGTGAGGCATGGTAGCACGTGGTGTCATCAAGTGCACGTGGTTGCAGAACAAGCGAACAATAGCCCCTGACCTTGGCTACTCACAGTCTAGAACAGGCTTTCTCCAGCTTGGCACCACTGGCATCTGGGGCGGGGGAATTCTTTTTTTGTGGGGGGCTATTCTGTGCATTGTGGAGTATTAACCAGCATCCCTGGACCCCACGCCCTAGATGCCAACAGCACCCCCTTCCCCAGTTGTGACACCAAAAATGTCTCCATGTGTCCTCTGGGCAGCAAACCACCCATGGTTGCGAACTGCTGATTGGAACCACAGCAAGTTAGATGAGGTGACAGCCCAGGGTGTGTGGGACCGTCCCCTAGGACATATCGGGAATGTGGAAAAGTCAGAAGATACATAAGAACCAAAGAAGGCGGGGAAGGCTTTGGATCAGTGGTTCTCAACCTTCCTCATGTCGCGACCCTTTCATACAGCTCCTCATGGTGTGGTGACCCCAATCATTTATTTTCGCTGCTACTTCATCACTGTAAATTTGCTACCGTTAGGAATCGTAATGTAAATGGCTGATATGCAGGATGTCTTAGGCGACCCCTGTAAGAGGGTCGCGACCCACAGGTTGAGAATCGCTGCTTTGGATGAAAGCACCATGACATGGATGACCCACAACAGCCCGCCCCCATCCCTTAGTCTCCTACCCGATCAGACAGGCATGTGTCCACGTCTGGCAGGGACACGATCGAGCGATTCCCATCTTCAGGGCATCACGTTGGGTCCTGAGCTCTTCCAATCCGACTCCGCTCCCATGGGCCCTAAAGCACAAGCGCTATGCACCCCGGGCTTCCACATGGGGGACAGGGACCTGAGACCCCTGCCTGTAGTGCTCACTGTTCCCGTGGCCTGCAAAAATCTCAGCCAAGGTCATCAGAAACAGGTGTAAGGGGACAGCCACAGACAGCATGCACTGCATGCACCTGAGGGCAGGAGAGCCCAGCCCAAATGCCTATGACCCAGGAGGGGTTCCTGGGGGAAACCGTGGCCACTGCTCTCTGTGCCCACATTCTATCCCCCTTCTACATGAACCCCAGAGCATTTGTGTCGCCCTGTGTCCCAGTAGATCTTCTCTTTCCTCTTGCCCAGAGGGGCAGTCAGCCTCAGTTAAATGCTTCTATGCATCACCATTTATCCCCTTTTACCTCTTCCTACCTCCCGTACCTCCCTTCCCTCCGGCAATCACCATACCTCTGTGTCTATGAGTCTTTCTGGTTTTTTTTTCTTTAATCCTCTTACCCTTCTCACCCAGCCCTCTCTTTCCTCCCCCATGAGAGCTGGCAGTCTGCTCTCTACACCCATGAGTCTGTCTCTACTTCGTTAGTTTATTTTGTTAATTAGATTCCACACATAAGTGAAATCTTTTATTAACCAATGTCACCCCAATAAACTCAATAAGGAAAGAAATGTAATAAAAAGCTTCTATGCAAACCAGGAACCACGGGCAGGACGGATTTTTTTCATAAGCTATTTTTGTCAGCTCATTTCACAGTAGGAGAGGAGAGAAAAGTCAGCCCGAAGGAGTACATAGCAGTTCCTTCCTAAAGCCGCAGCATCGCTCAGCTGTGGTGTTTCTGCGGCCTCTTAGAGAGCCTTTGGCCTCTGTCCTTCTTACTGAGCTGGGCAGGGGGCGGGCAGAGGGGTTCCTGTCCTCATGCAGCTGGGTTCCTGGTCCCCACAGGGTATGAGAGCCCTCGGAGCGCACACAGGCCTCTAGTTCCCCATTCTCTGCCTCTGGTCAGGAGGCCCTGGTGTTTGCAGCCACTCTGCCCTCACCTTCCCCCCCTCCCCCAGGGACAGGGGTGGGCATTGCTGCCAGCCAAGACACTGGGATTTGGAAGGCAGCCAATTAGACTAGAACTAACCGTTCCTAGAAAAATCCCCCCCCTCTTCCTGGGGCATCACACGCTTCCACCTAGACTTCCACTGACTCCATACCAAGACACTTTTATGATGAAAAAAACAGCATTCTGTATTGAGTTGGCGCTTGATATTTATATACATGGGTGTGCGTGTGCGTGTCTGTGCATGTGCTCGAGGTTTTTTTTTGTGTGTGTGTGTGATTGCTGCTTATTTTAGAAAGCTCAAAAATAGATGCCTCGCAAAGACACAGAAGTATCACTTCGCCAGCAGGAGCCATGAGTCTCCCTTTCTGAGGCACCAGTGGGGGCCTCTCAGCCCAGCGTATGCAGACCCGGCAGCTCCCGGGGCGCTGTCTGCGAGAGATCTGAAGCACGCCTGCTGGTTCCCTAGGATTGTTCCATCGAACGCGCAGCCTGTGGGCAGTGGGAACAGCTCGCTAAAAATAAATGACAGTCTGGCGTGTTCCAGCCTCATGCAGGTTTTCAGGGCAGCGCAACTTGTGTGTGCATGTGTGCGCACACGTATCAATCGCCTGCTAGAACTGGACTGAAATGCGATGTGTGTGTTCTGTCTGCAGTGCCACGGCCTGTCCATCGATGGTTATGTGCTCCCGTCCTCAACGACACGAGAGGTACGATGGGAGAAACCCAGACATGGGCCTACCACCGTTTCTACCAAGTGCTCTGACCACTGATACTTCTTTCAAGCTTCTTACATAGACAGACAGGCCATTTGGAGGTCCGATCTGTTCAGCTTCCTTATCCTCAATGTTTGCAAAGTTTCTTTCCCACACTTATTAGCATCACCTTTTCTCCTTCCTGTCAGAAATAGCATTTCTGACTGTGAAGGTCTTCAGATTTGCCCCATAAAAGCCTATTAAGAGAAAAGGGCAAAGCTGCATGCCACACTCATCAAACCCATGTGCAACCTCCTCTGACCCCTCTCTGCTGAGAGCAGTCATCTTCCCTGGTTTCTTTCCTCTTGTTCATTCTTTAAAAAAACGATTTTTTTAGTTTTTACCCTACTCAAGGCACCAGGCCATATGCTACAAGAACGATGAAGCAGAATGAGAAATGTGAAATGGTGCCTGACCCCAGGAGTTCAAGGCCAGTGGGTGAGGCCAATAAAGCTAGGATAAGGCCGACTGCCTCCCAGAGCAGAGCCTCGGCCTCTTGTTCCAGAGGGTTCCTCCTGCTGGTAGAATCAGGACAATGACCAAAAAGGAGGCGACATTTGAGCTGAGACCTCAACCCAGTGGGTATTGTGGTTAGAGCTGGTGACAGGCCAGGTCTGTCCTGGCTCCCTCCTGACCCCCTGACTGGACCTTTGGCAGATGACGCCCCAGGAGATCAAGTTTGCTGTCCATGTCGAGTCAGTGCTGAACCGTGTGCCTCAGCCTGAGTACCGGCAACTGCTGGTAGAAGCCATCATGGTGCTCACGCTGCTCTCGGACACAGAGATGAATAGCATCGGGGGCATCATCCACGTGGACCAGATCGTGCAGCTGGCCAACCAGCTGTTCCTGCAGGACCAGGTGGGTGTGTCCAGGCCTGTTCATTCACTGCACAGCCAAGGTGGGGGCAGAGGTAGGGTAGCCAGTTAGGCTGGCATTTATCAAGATCGGAGATTCTGAGTCCAATAGGAATGTTCTTGAACAAAGAAAATGCCATCACAGATGGTGTAAACTGTCAACTATTTGGTTAAAAATTGGCACAGTGGCCACTTGGGAAATGTAAAGATCTTTGAAGTGGACGGGTCCATTTCACGTAGGTTTTAGTGCAAATGCCACCCCTGCTCATAGCTTGCCCTGGGTAGACAAAACCACTCTCTCTGCCTGAGGAGAAGCCACTCACTGATTAGAGGGAACTGGGCCATGAGGGAACCCAGGGCAGTGCCCGGAGAGAGGTCAGTGTCCTCCAGGCACTGGAGGCTCTCCTTCCCCAGGCCTGGCGCTCCACGGGCCATGGGCCGGCAGCTCACAGAGCCATCCCAGGCTGGAACACGGACGTCTGCTCATTCCTCGCTCTGCCTTTTCCTGCTGCAGATGTCCACTGGCGCGACGGACACCCTGGAGAAGGACCAGGCCACGGGCATTTGCCACTTCTTCTACGACAGCGCTCCAAGCGGGGCTTACGGCACCATGACCTATCTCACAAAGGCAGTGGCTTCTCATTTGCAAGAACTGCTGCCCAATTCCGGCTGCCAGATGCAGTAGTGCCTTGGTGCTGTGAGGCCGTCACTTGCCCCCCAAGCCTCATTGGGAACTTGCTTCTGTTGCCCAAGATCCCCTGTGCTATCCCAACAGCGTGTCCCGTTACAAACACTGGCAGGGCCCGGCCAGCGTGGCTCAGTGGTTGAGCGTCGACCTATGAACCAGGAGGTCACGGTTCGGTTCCCAGTCAGAGCACATGCCCAGGTTGTGGACTTAATTAATCCCCAATGTGGCGAGTGCAGGAGCAGCTGATTAATGATTCTCTCTCATCGTTGATGTTTCTCTCTCTCTCTCTCTCCCTCTCCCTTCCTCTCTCTGAAATCAATAAAAACATATTTTTAAAAAGACACTGGCATGGCAGAGATGGCAGCGACCTGAAAACAGTCTACGTCCAAGCCAAAGAAAGAACTGAGGAGTCCTGTGCTCCCCAAAGAGCGGCACAGGATTACTGTCCAGGTCTATTTTGCGGGAACATTTTCTCATAGCATCTGGTCCCCTGGAGTCTGAGGAGGAATTGGAAACTGGTATCTTGTGAGTGCAATGTGAACTAAAAATCCAGCTTAAATTGGCTCTCATGGTGTTACCGAAATAGGTTTGGTGAGCTATTGCGCATGTTGAAGATCCTTCTAGTAGCAGCAGCTGCACAGGCAGACCTTGACTAGGGGAACATCCTAACAGGATGTAGTCTGTCTGTGGACCACACTGTTTTCTAAATAGAGCAACTTTCTGGGGAAGTTGGTTTCTTTCTTGCGGTTTTCTTTCTTTCTTGACCTCTTGCTCCACTGGCATGGCTACCTTCATTAATCTTAGCTCATGGTCTTCAAGGAGTTTCTCCTGACTGCCCGTGAATGAGGGGTTTCGCCTGCCTTCTTGAAAAATCCCACGTTTTCCGGAATCTAGCAAGACCAAACAGAATGGTGGTGGTGGCGCAGGAAACTGTTCTTAAGAGGTCGGCCAGCTACTGTTTGGGGGCTCAAGCGGGCAAAGAGTCCCTCTGGAAGGCCTGTGCCCCATCTCATCACGCTCCCATCCCAGCTGTACCTCCCCGTGTCCTCTGGGGGGAGCCAGGTGATGAGTCTGCAACACCAGAGGTCATGGGAATTGGTGGTGGTGTGCTCCCACAAAACAGTGCTTCTCTATTGGGGGCTGGGGACTTGAGCCCTCCTCCTGGAAGCACCTCCATCTTAATACTCAGGGAGGGGTGGTTGGTGGCCTGGACTTTGGAGGAGCCGGGATAAATCCTGATCCAGCGGGGCCTTGGGAATCTTTCGCCAATGTCCTAGGCATGGAGTTTCTCTCTAGGCATTGCCATCAGGGTTGGGAAGGGAAGGACAATAGCCAAACAGTTTCTGTGAATAAAGGACTTGAAAGGGCAGTCAACTGGTGGCCATAGGGTGAACTCTGGCTGGTTGAGAGTGACAGGTTGGTTTTGTGCTAACTCTGCCTTCCGAAATGGAAACGCGGTCGTTGGACCTTTGCTTGGAAGTTGAAGTGATGGCGGAGAAAGCAGATGCTCTGGCGACTTTGAGGGGACATCGCTGTGTGTGACACCCCTCAGTCAAAATGCAGTGCTGATGGCTCTTCTGGAAGCGGAGGGAAGTGCTTGGTGCCTCCTACTGAAGAGCCTTTGGTCAGTCCCAGCCAGATCCTTTGCAGCTGTCCCTGGGAGAGACCGTCCAGAATACAAGCCCTGGTGTACCTGCCTGGCGAGGCAGTGTACTGGCAGCGTACACAGGGATCCTCACTGCCTCTGTTTCCAATTTCTTCAAACGCACAGTACTTCCCTTCATGAGGTAAAGTAATTACTGAAGGAAAAGGTCCCCCGGCTCTCAGCTTCTGCTCCCATGGACAGCCACCTTCCCCCTCTCCTTCTCACCCCACCCCTTCTTTTCATGTTAGGATGGAAAGCCGTTCCCCTCGGATTACTGGGTCCTTCCTTTATTCATCAGCATGTGTTGAGAATGCTCCTCTCTGCCAGTGTGGGCATATAAAGATGAATGAGACGTGGCTCAAGGAAGGCCTGTGGGGCAGTATCAGAGGGGCAAAGTGGAGTTTGCCCTGAACATTGGCACTGTGGGCATCATGCCCCCCTTCCCCAAGGTCCTGCAGTGCCCCAGAGCCTGCCAATTCATACCGCATTTTCCCCAGGAAACCTGTTTTATCCTGTTTGCCTCTGAGGGTCCGGGGGGGGGGGGGATCACAGCCACCCAGGTTTCACAATAGCATTTCCATAGCCTTTATTTTCGGTGCCCTTAAGACATGCTTGCCATAAACAGGCACATATAATCTATCTGGTAGACTTCCTGGAGCATCCTTTCAAGCATAGACAATATAGGAGAGGTACAAGCTGTGAAACTTCCGCTGGCGTCTTGGGAGAAGGCTCAGGAAGAGTTACAGCCCTCCAGAAGGAGCCAGATGCTAATTTAGAACAACCACCTGCCTGTGGATGACGTGCAAAAGCCACAGAGGCTGTGTTTGGGCTCACCAACTGAGACGCGGGCCAGAAGAGCCATAATAAGCAATTCAGCCGAGCCCTCGATTCACTCTTTTGAAACCTCTTTCAAATGAAATCCTGAAATAGTACTGCATTTCCACAGGCATCAAGCTGTCAGCTTCAAAGAAGGAGAACAGGCTTCTGAGGTTTGATCCCTTTCACGAGCAGTTGAGGCCCACGCAGCAGAGAGGAACAGATGGCGGAGGGGGATGGTGGGGGGCTTGTCCCAACCGTCCTGGCCTCGTGGTGGTGGGGGGGTGTGCACTTTCCTATCTCCCTCCTCAGAGAAGAAAGGCCAGTTTTTTTTCTTTATTGATTATGGTGTTACATATGTGTCCTTATCTCCCCATTGACCCCCCACCCCCCAACTCATGCCCTCACCCCACTGCTGTCTGTGTCCATTGGTTAGGCTTATAGGCATGCATACAAGTCCTTTGGTTGATCTCTCCCCTTACCCCCACCCTCCCCTACCTTCCCTCTGAGGCTTGGCAGTCTGATCGATGCTTCTCTGTCTCTGAATCTGTTTTTGTTCATCAGTTTATATTGTTCATCATATTCCACAAATGAGTGAGATCATGTGATATTTATCTTTCTCTGACTGGCTTATTTCGCTTAGCGTAAGGCTCTCCAGTTCCATCCATGCCGTTACAAATGGTAAGAATCCCTTCCTTTTTACCGCAGTGTAGTATTCCATTGTGGAGACGTACCACGGTTTTTTAATCCACTCTCCTGCTGATGGGCACTTCCTAGCAGCACAATTCACCACAGAGAAGATTCGGAGAGGCCAGTTTTGACCTTTGCTGGGACTCAGGGCAGAAAGTTTTGTCTCAGAACCAGAAACCACCATTTCACATCCTCAGGTGAAAAGCAGCCACCGCCCCACCTGCTGCTCACCCTGGCTTTGGCCCAGCTGAATCTAGCAGCAAGGAGGAAGAGTCTGTCTCTGGCTCCAAGCAGCCTTCCCTCCCAGCTCTGACGTGGGTGAGTTATTTAGCCTTGTGTCTCAATTTAGCCACCTGGAAAATATGCCAGAAGCCTGCAGACTGGCACTGGAGTAAGCACAAAGGACTCATAGGAACCCCGAACCCCCTCACCTCTGGCCAGCTATGCCTTTCGATGACCAGAGCTGGGCTCTACTGGTCATGCCAGGTCTCCCAGATGGCTGCCTGTCAGGTCAGTTAGAGCAATGGTCGCCAACCGGTGGTCTGCAGACCACTGGTGGGCCATGAGGTCTGAAAGATTGGCAACCACTGAGTTAGAGCTTCTGCAATATTTGAAGCGTGATGAATGGAAGAAGAGACTGCTATCGATTATCTACCTGCATAGAGAGCGATGCACATGCTCCCCGTGTAAAGAAAGAAAAAGAAAAAGAAAGAGATCAGAAGGCAAGAGAACAGTCTGTCAGTTGATTGAAGCCATTTATTTCTAGACAAGAAGACAGGAGTTTGGCCTCCCTTGATGTAAATGACAGCAGAACCACGTCTCCGTTTTATTGACTTGTGCACCAGTCTGGCAAATAGCTTTTGTCTTCTCTGCTTCCTTGTTGTCAGAGGGTACAAAAGCTTCCCACGCCCTCCCCTAGCACCATGCTTCTTCAAGGTGACTTATGCTTTTGAAGTCCCTGCCATCTGTTGTGTGCGTCTCTGCACTTTGCGTGCTCCCAGAATTCCTTCTGTTCTCCCAGACGTGGCCACCAATAGCTCTTCTTGTGAGAGGAAAGGAAAGCTGCCGTCACCTTCCGAGAGCCTCCTGTGCTCCTCAGACAGCCATTTAGGAAAATCCATGTCCTTGAGCTACCAAGATAGTCCTCTGAGGCATGAGAAGACCCGACAGAGAGACTGTACTCAAGTCTCATGCATGGAGGGCCTGACTGAGGGTCTGTCGGAGGGGAAAAATTCCATCAGAAAAGAATTGTGTGTGTGTTTCAAGGTACATATGTGCAATTTTGGCAAAAATGCCTTCTTATGAGAACCAATGAACTCTGATGTCATGTGACTCATCCCTCGGCCTTATTGCAACATGGCAACTGTTGTGAAAAAGAGATTGCTCAGAAAGCATGTACTGTGCACTGCCTGGCATGCAGAAACGTGGAGGAAGGTGGTGGGAGATGGAAAAAATCGCGCATTTGTTTGTGAAGACGTCTCAGGAAGGGCACCAAGCCTCCTGCAGCAGCATACTTAGCACCTGCTCTGCCCTCCAAGCTGAATCCTGAGCAGCTCTGGCCTCCTTCTCAGCAGGATGGCTGCAGACACTTCCACCTCCAGCCCGTGTGACTGAGGCACCAGGCTTGGCAAAGGCCACAACTTTGGGCGGTCCGCGTGGGCCCGAGCTGCAGCTGAACTGGGCATGAGCTAGTGGTCGTACCTTCCATGTCTCCTTTTTATGAGCTTAAGAGATACCAACCCAGGATAGATACACCACAGAGAAGCCTGCCATTAGCTCTACTCTTTCACGTCCTCGGTGTCACCTTTTGGCACTGTGTCAGAGTTTATTTGCAGACTACAGCAAATCTAGCTGGGTATGAAGGATGTTTCTTAAAGGGTATTGGATAAGTCTCGTGGTCACCAGGTGTGGCACTTCCCCATGTCACTCCTGGGTGCTCCCGGGCTTACACCACAGATGCCCCCACACCAGCCGCCATCTCTAGGATCACTGCCTCTGCTCTTGTAGAAACCGAATACAGAGGCTGCCACCTGCCACCAGAATGGATTTCAACAGCCACTGGCTGTCAATTCAGTCTCAGTCAGCTGTCTCGCCTCAGCTTGGGTGGAGGAGGACAGGTTGTTAGCTGAGAGGGAGATTGGAAAAGCCAGAATCTTCTAGTTCCTCCTTCTAAAGAGGAGGTGGGGTTGGCTTTCTAACAGGGGGGATTCCCCAGACTCAGAAAGGGGTTCGATGCCAAGCATCCAAAACTAAGTGTCCACTCCAGAAAGAAGGACCTATGCCTCCTCCACTCGGTCTGCCCTGAGGAATGAATGACTAAGAGGCATATGTGCCCTTTGGGGAGGCTGTGCAGCCGGAGTGAAGAAGGCTGTGCAGGTGTGCACAGGTCATCGCAGTGCCACCCTGGGCTCCACTAGGACAATTGAAAGTGCTCTATTGGGTAGAAATGTCACTAAATCATCATGGCCGAGTCGCTGCTGCTGCTGCCCAGGCCACCAAGCAGACCGACCACTGTCCAGAGCTCAGCTTCTAAGGAGGAATGACCTGGCCTCACAGTTTTTGGTGACACCAGCCCAGCCCCATTAGCCTTTTCCTGGACCCTGAGTGACAGCTCGTCTGGGACAAGACACACATGGTCATTGCCTCTTTCCTTCACAGTCTTTATCCGGCTGGGGATTTAACAATAAAGAACTGGAATTGCTTCCAGAGGTAAGCCTCTCTCCTGACTTTGTACATCATTGCCCTCAACTGTCACCTGGGATGTAGCCCCGAGTTCTCCCAGGCATCCGGGTCACTCTCCTGGGCTCCAGGGAGTACAGCCATCAAGGCAAGCTGCGTCTCTCTGCTGACCCCCTCCCTCTCCCGCTCACTAGCTCCCATGGCTGTTCCCTCCCCCTCCTTAACCACAACAAATCCAGTGTCATCCCTTACCACAAAAGGTTCCACGTTCAATCCCCAGTCAGTGCGCATACCTAGGTTGTGGGTTTCATCTCTGGTCAGGGCTTGTATGGGTGGGGGTTGGGTAGCAACTGATCCATTTCTCTCCCTCTCCCTCTCTTACTCCCTCCCCCTCTCTCTAAAATCAATAAACAAATCCTCTGGTGAGGATTTTTAAAATATATATTTTATTGATTTTTTACAGAGAGGAAGAGAGAGGGTGAGAAACATCAATGAGAGGGAAACATCAATCAGCCGCCTGCTACACACCCCCCACTTGGGATGTACCCGTAACCAAGGCACGCGCCCTTGACCGGAATAGAAGCCGGGACCCTTCAGTCTGCAGGCCAACACTCTATCCACTGAGCCAAACCGGTTTCAGCTGGTGAGGATTTTAAAAAGAGAGAGCTCAGGTGGTTGAGTGTCACCCTATGAACCAGGAGTTCATGGTTTGATTCCCAATCAGGTCACATGCTCCGGTTGTGGGCTCGATCCCTTGATTCTCTCTCATCACTGATGTCTCTCTCTCTCCCTCTCTCTTCATCTCTGAAATCAGAGAGAGAGAGAGGGAGAGAGATCTGTGCCAGGAGAGAGAGAAGCGGCTAGGTGGGCCCCGGACATGCAGCACGGGAGCTTGGCGCTGACCCCGAGCCTCACTGCGCCTGTGTCTGGGCTCCTAACCCCCAAAGCAGTGAGCTGGCACGCGCTGCAGGGACCACTACACACCTGCCATTCGTGTTTCTTTCCCCGGTACCCTGACTGAGAGCAGAAATACTAGTAGCTATGGTGCTGTCGGCACACAGCTATGTGGTTGGGGCTATGCCTGGCAGTCTGATCGCAGGCCTAGTAAGCGAAGAGTCTAAATAAGCAGGTCAACAGGGAGAGAGGGTCAACTTAGAGCCCAGAGCCAGAGAAGGTTCACTGCGAGGCTGGAACCAGTGGGGGAGGGTCGGAGAGGCCACAGCAGAGCCCTTTGTCCCTGGGTGCCAGGCACTCCTCCACCAGGACCGGCTCTCTTCTCAGTGACACTAGGGGAAGGGGAAGGCCACACGGGCACTGCTCAGGAGGGATTGGCACGCGAGGGAACCTGCTGAGTCCTCGAACCCCTGGATGTGATGGGTCTTTCCCAACCGCAGCGGATCAAGGACGACTAAAAGACTCCCCTGAAAAATTGGGCCTCGAGCAAGAGCTTCTTAAGAACTGGAGAGCATTATGCTAAGAGAAATAAGACAGTCAATGAAAGAAAAACACCACATGATCTCACTCATTTGTGGATAATAAAGAACATTATAACCCGATGAACAAAAAGATACAGAGTCAGTAAAGCATCAAACAGACTGTCAAATTACAGCGAGAAGGTTAGGGAGAGGTGGGGGAGATGAGATAAACTGAAGGACTTGTATGCATGCATATAAGCACAACCAATGGACACAAGACACTGGAGGGTTAGAGTATGCATGGGAGAGGGGAGGCAATGGGAAGATATGTCTACAGGTAACACATTAATAAATAAATAAGAGCTTAGTCTTACTGACAGATGTCAAAGCCCGGTGCTGGGGGGAGTGGGGGGAAGTGGGGTGGATACAGCAACTGGGTAAGGCCATCTGCGGGTTTCCCTGTAGCTCAGCCAGGGGGGCTGAGAAACCAGGCCCTGACGGCCCCTCCCTCCCCTCACCCAGACAGTAAGCAAAGGAACAATTAGATGCACAACGTGTCTGCGGATGACAAGAGCTGTGGACAGGACAAGAATAATGTAGAGAAAGGGCAAAGGGGCCGACAAGTCGTGGGGTCTGTCCTCTGGGACGATGGGAGGAAACCTCTGCTGAAGCTGGATGTGGTCTGAGACCTGGAGGAAGTGAGGTGCGGAGGCAGGCGACCCCTAGGGGAGTAGCAGGCCAGGCAGAGGGAACAGTCAGGGCACAGGCCTGGCAGGAGTGCACCTGCTTGCAGAAGGGGGAGGAGGTCGGAGGGCAGAAGTGGAGCATCCAAGCATCCAAGGGGAGAGCTTAGAGTTCGGCTTTTGGCGGGGTGGGGGTGGGAGGAGACAAAGGAATGACACAATCATTGCCAATTCTCCCAGAGAGATTTGCTTTCCAGGAAGACGCAGGGCAGAGGGGAGAGGGTTTCCTTGTCCGGCAGGTTTGGAGGGACTGTTGGCAGGGTGGGGGGCAGAGAACAAGGGCCAGAGATCATTTAACTTCCTTCCGCTGCCTCACAGGCTCCCGCAGCAGCTTCTGCTTGCAGCTGTTGAGGGGTAAGAAGCTGGTAGCGGGAAGTGGCGGAACGGAGTGGCTGAATGACAGGGAAGTTATTCTGTTCTCTTCCTCAGCCCTCCTTCCCCGTCTCCGGCCTAACCCCGTGCAGTCCTTCAGCCATCTGCCAGCACACACACACACTTGTGCACCGGCCATCGCCTGCCTCTGCCTGCCACACGGGGCTTTGATGCCTGTGCCCTGAGGGTCCTCGGCTGGGAAGTGGGGTGGAGGGGGGGCAGTTCTCCCACTCAGACTGAGCTGGGCCTGCTCTTACCTGCCCTTGGAGAAATTCCTCCTCATCCGCAGCCCAAGGGACTTCAGATCTTCTCTGCCATCAGCCCGCACCGGCCTGCCTTTCAAGTGGGGGGTCAGAAAGCGCTAAAAGGACGGGGCTGAGGCCTTCCCGGCTTTACATTCTGCCAGTCAAAGGCTGCTTCCTCTGAACTTTAAATAGAGGCACTGTGCTGAGTTTTACATTTGACACCTTTCTTTTTTTTGAACTTAAAAAAAAGCACAAGGGAAAGCAAGCAATCAATGCGGTCAGTCATCCTGGGGGCGGGGGGGCAACTCCCTTCTGGGGGCGGTGGTCAGGGGAACATTCCAGGGCGCTGGCCAGGGAGTCCACCCTGTGGGTGAAGAGAGGGGGCGTGTGGATGGGGAGAGTGAGGCCAACAGTATTGGCTCTGAGGAGTCCCTGGAATTGGTGACTGACTTTTGTGGGTCTCACTTCTCAGGTGTGTTGGAAAGACAAAGGAAGAGAGAGGTTTAAACCGGACATCCGGTCAGATATAAGTAGGGAGCACACTGTTGTCATTGTACATTTGCTTCGGTAGATGACTGCCATTAGCCTAGAATTTTACCGATGAGGAAATCAAGGCTCAAGAGGGCTTGTGAATTTCACAAATTCTCCCGAGTCCCCCCAGGACGAAAGCCCATGAGTGGAGGCTCCATGTCTACCTAGATCTGGGCTGAGGATTGCATTTCCCTTACAAATTTACCTCAGAAGAGAGACTCATTTTCTTGGAACACACAGGATTTGGACAGTAGGTATGTAGAGAAATGTCGCAGGGAGTGGGACTCTCGATTTATTGTACAAGGATAGAAATGGGCAACCGGATGCGGCACGATGCACCCCACCCCACTGAAGACCCAGGCATTCCCAAGAGAGGCGTCACATGGCCTGTGGTGTGTCCCGAGCTCAAGTGTACAGAGTTCAAGGCTACATCAACAATAAGGACTTGTCTGCATGCATATAAGCATCACCAATGAACACAAGACACTGGGGGGTTAGGGTATGCCTTGGGAGGGGGGGCAATGGGAAGACATGTACACATGTAACACATTAATAATAAATAAGTAAATAACAATACTCTGGGCTTGGACCTCAGTCCAACTCCGGTCCCTACGTAGCCCTTGAACTCCCAGCTTAAGCGGGAAGGCCAGGTCCTCCTCAGCTCTCTCTAGAAGACCGCTTCAGACCCAAAGAAACGTGCTCAGCGCTGCAGAAAGCCACACCTCTGAACCAGCAGTGTATCCGTGTGATGTGGATGCTGCCACCCGAGAGGTTCTGACCAGACGGTCAGCCGTCAGCGAAACTGGAATGGAGGCAGCATTTGGCTCCAGGGTGGCACCTGCCTTTGAACCCTTCCTAGCGAGCCTGATGTCAGGTCCCACCCTGCTTAGAGCCGGACATCCTTGGATGATGTATGGCCTCCTGGTGCCTGAGGTTTCTCCTCTGTGAAATGGGAAGGTACATGTATGAACTAGACATTGCGTGGTTCCAGAGAGGAACAGATAAAGTGATAACATCAACAATAAGGAATATGTCATTTACTTAAGCTCCTGTGCATGGCAGACGCTCAGAAACAAGGGCTGCGTCACTCTGCACTCCGCCCCTGGGGACCCCACCTACATCTGCAGACCCCTAACCTCTGCGCAGGCACCTGCGCTGGTTATGAATGGGCATTCAGACAGGCTGCTTTTCAGCTGGGTGCCACGGACGGAAGTCCCGCTCTGAGCTGCATTTCCCCATTTGTCAGATGCAGATAACAGTACTCGCCATGTAAGGTTCTGAAGGACCAACGAAAATTAGATAATGGACATTAAAAACGTTTCAGAGGTCTGCCACAACTGCAGCTTGGCAGAGGATGGTTTGACCCAGTTCAGGTGTGAATGGCTAGCACTCTAGAGGTCAAGGTTACTGCCCTTTGCTCCACCCTGAGCAGGCCTCTCTGCTGTGGACCTAGGAGGAAGTAGGCTGGGCAGACGCCCCTTTGGGAGGAGGAACAAAGAGTTTCCAAGTCCTGTCTTCATCTTTGACCTCTGAATTCCTTTTTTTTTTTTTTAATGTATTTCATTGGTTTTTTTACAGAGAGGAAGGGGGAGAGAGAGTCAGAAACATCGATGAGAGAGAAACATCAATCAGCCGCCTCCTGCACGCCCCCCACTGGGGATGTGCCTGCAACCAAGATACATGCCCTTGACCGGAATCGAACCTTGACCGGAATCAAACCTGGGACCCTTCAGTCCGCAAGCCGACGCTCTATCCACTGAGCCAAACCGGTTTCGGCTGAATTCCTTCTTTATGTTGGAACTTGTCACCAAGGGCCTGCGGGGCAGTATTTAGGAGCCCCAACCTGTAGGAAGGAAAAGCGAAGCTTGGAGAGGCTCAGGAACTGCTCCACGTTCCAGAGCCTGGATACAAATGGCAGGGCTGAGTGCCGGGCCTTGCTCTTTACAACTGCGCCCTATGCCTTCTCCTAAGGATTCATCCTTCCCACGGCTTTTCCCCCCCAGAGTGATATGGGATAGTGTGCAAAATACGGTGGGAGACGGAGAGAGTTCAGGCGGCATCAGTTAAGCCCCGTACCCAGGCCACGCTTCTGCATTTAATCCATCCTGACAGATTCCCCAACCAGTGAGCGGCTGAGACCAAGCCTCCCGGGGCCTCGGCCTCCTGAGCCTGGCTCTGCGAGAGGAGGTAGCTAGGCAGCCTCCACTCCCCCCACCCCACCCCCCCGGCCCCCAGGTACATTGGGAACGTGACTCTCAGTTTGGTCCCACCTCAGCATTTGATAAGTGCAACCCCAAATGCTGCAGTTCCCAGTGCGGTCCCTGAAGCTGCAGAGATGAGGAGGGAGGGAGGCGTCAGTCTGGGGGGCCCGCCTTGGCCTCCTCCCTCACCGGAGGACTCTGGCTGAATCCTGTTCCCCTCGATTGATCACTGCCAACACCCACGCTCTGCCGCTCTGAGCATCTCAATCCAGCCTCTGCGCGCAGGGAAACCCGAGGGGCAGGCACCCCCGTGGGTTTAGACCAACCACAGATTCTGTGGGCGTGTTCTAGGGGGCTGCCCTCGTGGCTGAGGTCCCCTCCAGCGCTGTGCACCAGGAGTGATGGGACAAACAGCACCTGCAGCAGACCCTCTCCAGGACCCTTTGCCACGCAGGCCGGGAGGCATTTCGGCTGGGGCAGCCTGGGGCGGGGCGGCTGGGGCGCCCTCCCAAGGCTCACCCAGGCAGCAGCGCACGGGCTATAATTAAATCAGACTGCGAACACTGATCACGGAGCCTTAGCAGAGCATGAGTCATGGCGGGGAAGTGAATCACACTGCCCCAGAATTTCTATTTCTGTTTGCTTTCTCTGGGGCCTTTACACTTGGGTTCAGCATCCAGGGCCCTCCTCTGCCCACATTTATTCTTCCTCATTGGGGAAAGCCTCAGGCCTAACTGGGCAGCCAGGAAGGAGGAGAGCAGGGTGAGAGGGACCTGAATCATCTCACTAGCACAGAGGTGGACGGCTCTGGGCCACCGGGAAAGAAAAGAAGGGAAAATGTTGCCATTTTGACTACTGCTAGCATCCCAATTTTTTTTTAAATTCCATTTAGATGAGAGGGAAGAGGTTGAAACTCCTGGTTATAATGAAGTTTCCAGATCCTTGTGCAGCTTTTGGTTAACTTAGCGCCCAGGACAGATACCAAACAGCTCAGCTTGAACCCTTCCTACTATGTAGACATATTAGTTGGATTAGAGCCACACTCAGCCCTGAGGCTCATGGCCCTTTTCATGCACCAGCTGTATGAGCTTGGGTAGCTGGCTTAAGCTGTGAATGTGAGATAGGAATGATGATGGTAGTATTGACCTCCTAGAGTGGTTGTGAAGATGAGTGAGTTAAGAGGCATGAAGCCCTCAGAACAGCGCTGGGCTCAGAGGAAATGCTTTGTGTGAACTTTTATCATCATCACCATCACCACCACCACCACCACCACCATCAGACCTTCAGTGACGGTGCTCTGCAGAGGGAACAGGGTGGTTCTTGCTTTACAGCCAGCCACAGGCAGGAGCCCTGACAGAAATAGGATTCACAGGCTGTGGGAGCCGCCCGAGGCCTTTCCTGAACCCTGCCCTGTCATTCCTGTTGGAGGTGAGGAAACGCGAGCCCCATCTCACACGCTTTTAGCAGCTGAGTGGGAGCACAGCCATTTCTATTGCCACATCCAGTATGCTCCGTGTGCGCTGGGGGTCCTGTGGCACTGCCATTCTGGGAGAGGGGAGCAGTGTTGCTTTGAGCCACACCAGGCTGTGTAGGAAGAATCTACACAACCAGGACACCACCGCCTTCATCACTCAGCACACACATTCAGGTAGCAGAGGTTCCACCCCTGTCAGCTCCTCTGCATCCTCACACCAATCCCAGGAGGTTATCAAGGCAGAGGGCCCGCCCCGATTGTGGATTTCCTGGGAGCTAGTTAATAAAGAGCTGCTTAATCCACTCAGACCCAGCATGGAAGTGGCATCAGGGACCTCCTACTTGTTACCATCAGGCATTTTTTTAAATCACCCCATGTTCTCTATGCTTTCAAAGATTTTACCTACCAAGTTGCAAGTGATAGGTAAATTTGTTCTCCTCTAACTTTAATTAGAGACCAACGTGATGGCCAAATGAAATTTCTATTGAGCAAGAGATAAATGGTATTCTGAAACCGAGGAACTGGGATTCCTTCCAAAAACAAAGAGATGTGACATTTTTGTTGGCTTGGGGTATTTTCTTGGAACTCCATAGACAGTCTCTGGAGGGCTTTACCAAATGACAGTATCTCATGGACTCCTGTCAGATGAATGCCCTCCCAGCAGCTTCGGGGACACCAGGAGGGGCGCTCTGAGCTTTGATCTACATGGCAGTCTAAGCATCACTCCCTGCCCCTAGGACAATGGCTGGACAATGGCCCAAGGAAGCAGTATTGGAGAAAAGGAAAGGACATAATAGCGGGTGCTGGGAACAGGGCCTCAAGCCTGTGCCTAAGACACACTTTCCACTCTGATGATTCAGAGTCTTCCCTTGGTGACAGTCCCAAAGCCATAGGGGCCTGAGAACACCACCTTCTTGGACCTATGGGCACAGCCCAAAGCCTTGCTCCTGCTCAGAATCCAAGGCTGAGCCTTTCTACTGGAAAGGACACATTCCTAGAAGGGAAGGAAGTTCAGAACCCTCCTGAGAAGCCTCCTGGAAAACACACCAAATAGGCCTTCAGTTCTGGCCATATCAGGCACATGGAGCCAGGTGACACTCTTTCTACCTGGATGCTCAGTTCTGGCTCACTAGAGACCTTCACCAAAGTGCCCCGAGAGAGTGACAGATCCTTACCCTAAACTGATCTGAGCATGAGCCATGGTTATTCAGTTAGAAATGCCAGGTTTTGTTCAAAATCCCAGGTATTGTAGACATATTAGTTGGATTAGAATAAAAAGAACATTTTTTTGACCCTAGCTGGTTTGGCTCAGTGGGTAGAATGTCGGCCTATGGACTGAAAGATCATGGGTTCAGTTCCTGTCAAGAGAAAGTACCTCAGTTGTACCTGGCTCTGGTCATGGGGCATATGGAGCAACCAATTGATGTGTCTCTCTCACATCGATGTTTCTTTCTTTCTGTCTCTCCTCCTCCCTTCCACTCTCTCTAAAATCAATGGAAAAATATCCTCAGGTGAGGATTAACAGAAAAAGGACATCTGTTTGACTTTTAAGTCCATGACTTTATCTGTACTACTCTCTCACTTAAAACTCTCATGTGAAAAATTGTTAAAAATCCTATTCTCTTATAAGTTCCATTGAAAGTCTATCTATTGTAGATATTACTAAGGGTAAAATGAAATGATGGCAACTTAATTAAACTAGAAAAAGAGAAAAGTAAAACAACAGTTTAATAAGTCAACAGAGTAAAATGAGTAAAGTAAAATCAAGTATATCAGTGAATTCACCAAAGCTGATTGAACTGAACTCACCCAATAGAAGACAAAGATGGTATGATACCATTAAAGGTTAAAATCCTGCTTAGAGGAAAAACACATGAAGTAAAGTGACAAAGGAAGATTGAAAATTAAATGCCAACAAAAAGGAAGCAGGAATAGCAGAGGTAGGGAGAAAATTAGGGCTCAAAACAAAAAAAAGGATACTTTGTATAATAAAAATATATAATTAAGGACATATAACATTTATAAATGTAAGTAAATTTAATAATATAGATGTCAAAATCATAAGGCAAAAACTATAGAAATGCAAATCTACACTAATAAAAGGATAATATGCTAATTAGGGCAGAAGTCTTCTGGACGTCCATTGGGACAAAGCCACAGTGGCTGCAAGGCCCAGGGCTCAGGCAGCCCTGAGTCCCTGGTGGCTGAGAGGCCCAGGACTCAGGACTTGCAGCCACTGCAGCCGGCAGAGGCAGCAGCAGCGGGGTGATGGGGACTGCGCTTTCCCCTCCCCTGATCAGCCCGGTTGCCTCCCACAGAAGAAGGCCAGAATGCAGCTTAGGCCCGCTTCCCATGGGCTGTCAATAGGTCATCCCCTGAGGGCTCCTGGACTGTGAGAGGGGGCAGGCTGGGCTGAGGGAACCCCCTTCCCAGTGCATGAATTTTCATGTACCGGGTCTCTAGTAGAATATAATAAAAATACAGTGTTAGAGATATGCTTTGATTTTAGAACTGAATATATCTCATAAGCAAAAAGTCAGTAGGAGCAGAGTTTAAGTGATTGATACAAGTAGAAATTTGGAGTAACAAATACATAGAGAGCCTGACATTCTTCAAATGAAAAATGTATTTTGTTTGTATGTCCATGAAACATTTACAGAAATGTAAGTCAGGTCCATGGTGACAAAGAAAATCTTTGATTTTTAATTGAGAAGTACAGATTTGTAGTTACTAAGTACTCATGGGGAGGTAAAATACAGCATAGGAAAGAGAGTCAATAATAGTGTAATTACTATGTATGATGCCAGGTGAGTGCTGGAAATATCAGGGGAACACTTCGCAAAGCATATAATTGTCTAACCACTATGAACTACACCTGAAACTAATAAAAATAATACTTGATGTAAATTATTATTGAAGAAATTTTAAAAATATATATACCAATTTAACCTCTGAACATAGGAGGCCTAGCACTAGTATTTTTTAAAGAAGTTTCCTAGCTCAGGTTAATGTACAGCAAATGCAACATGCAAAGAAAAGAAAACAGGTATACTCACTGGGAAAGAAGTAAGGTTGCCAGATAAAGTACAGAACGCCCAGTTAAATTTGAATTTCAAGTTAACAATATATTAACAATATATGTCCCATATATTGCATGAGGCATACTTATTCTAAAAAACTATTTTCAGTTTATCTGAAATTCATTGATAGCTGGGCATTCTGTATTTTTGTTTCCTATATCTGGCAACCCAGAAAGAGGATACAGAAATTCAAAGCTTTTAGAATTAATAACAATATTTGGTAAGGAGGCTTGGATACCAGATGCAATAACAATAATAAATGGATTTTTTACTCTAACAAGGAGTACATAGAAATGCAAATGGGGATATTTTACACTTATAACAGTGGCAAAAAAATAAAATATTTAGAAATAAATTTAATATGAGAGCCATGAAAATAATAAAAGGAAACCTATAATACTTATTAAAAGACAGAAAATAATTTATGAACAAATTGTTCTTAATTAAAAATACTTAATATCATAAAATGTAAAAGTTCCCTAATGTGATATATAAGTTAATTTATATTTCAATTAGAATCTTAACAGGGATTTTCTTGGAATTGTATATTATATACATATAGAAAAGAAATGCCTCAGAATAGCTAAGAAAACTATGAAAAAAAAAACCACAACAGTGGAATGAGACTTGCCTTAAAAGATAGGGAATTCTACAAAGCCACAAAAATCAAATAAATATAATATTTGTATTAAAGTAGACAAAAATTAATGGAAACATCTAGAAAATCTAGAGTTAAAATAGTGGTCTGCTTGTGAAATTAGTCTATGATAGGTGAGGTCATTCAATTTAGTGGGAAAAGCATGTATTTTTCAATAAATGAGGCTGGAACACTAGGGTATCTATATGGAAGAATATACAAATAAACCACGTTATTGTAATATATAAAACTCCTGGGTTACACACACAAAAAATGAAAACCTTGCAAAAAATCCAAGAGAGTAAATATAAAGGGCTTCTGCAAGTCCGGAAGTTATAGACCTTGGAAAGAAGTTATAGTTCTAGAAAAGACCTCATAGTCCTTAGAAAAACCTCACAGTCCTTGGAAAGACCTTCTGCTAGTCCAGAAGTATAGAAGCAAATATGGATATATTTACTATCCTATATGATAAAAGGCTAATATGCAAATTGTTGCCTCAACTGGGAGTTTGATCAGGAGTTCAACAGGAGTTCGATCAGGGGGTGGGGCTGGCCAGACAACTGCCTATGGCCCCTCCCCATGGCTAGGCCTGTCCCCAACTGCCCCATCAGGGGCAGGGCCGGCACTCCAACCATCTGTGGCCCCTCCCCGCTGCCAGCCAGGCCCCATCGCCCGATTGGAGCAGGCTGGCCAGACTCCACCCATGCAAAAATTCATGCACCTGGCCTCTAATATAAAATAGAACAACTTTTGTATGATAAAGGTAATATGAACAAAGTTAATTAACAATAGGTGTGAATTAAAATTTGTAATACAAATGACAGAGGGTTAATTTGTATACTATCCAAAAATACTGTACAAAATGAATTAAAGATGAATAGCCCAAAATAAAAATGACCAAAAATATCAATGTACAATCCACAATAAAGCAAGTCCAGACACATGAAAAGATGTTCAGATTCTCTAGTAGGCAGGTCATGCAAATTAAAGCACTTATGAGATATTTTACACCCATCAGATTCACAAAGCATGAAACTACGACATCTATTAGTATAAATGAGGGAAAAGGGAATTTTCATAAGCTGCTGATGGAAATGGCACTGCCAAATATTTTTTGGAAGACAATAGAACAACAGCACTTAATTTTAAAAGACATTTACTATACTAACCAGCAATTGGGACTTCTGGCTGACTATCCCATTAGTAGGAGTGGATTAGTACCCCTATTTAGGGACATATGTTCAATATTTATTGCCTTGCCGTAGTGGCAAAGAGCTGGAAACAAAGTAAACAACTATTAAAAGCAGGATGGCTGAATAAAGACTGGTCTGTCATAGCAATGAATTATTATATAACAATTAAAAAGAATAAATTAATAAGCAAAATGTTCATGGCAGCACTGTCCATAATAACCCCAACTCTTATCAGTAATAGAATGGATAAACAAAGTCTGGTATATCCACACAATAGGATATTATACAGTAACCAAAATAAACAAACTACAACTGCTATGAATGTTATAATTTCATACAAAAAAAGTATGTACTGACTGGTTCTAAATCTATAAAGCACAACACAGGCTTAAAAAAAATCAATGCTCTTAAAACTAAGATGATGGTTACCCTTGAGTTGGGGTGGAGGGTGGGGGTAAGGTTCATGAAAGAATGCATAATGGGAATCCTGGGACACTGTTAATGTTCTGTTTCTCAA
This sequence comes from Lasiurus cinereus, assembly GCA_011751065.1. Lineage (NCBI taxonomy): Eukaryota > Metazoa > Chordata > Mammalia > Chiroptera > Vespertilionidae > Lasiurus > Lasiurus cinereus. The sequence goes on along the minus strand of JAAGEH010000411.1, from coordinate 4,433,393 downwards.
CCTGGGTGGTGGTTACAAGGTTGTATTCATGGTGGAAATTCGCCAAATAGTATACTCATGATTAGTGCATTCAGAAAAGAAAATGAATTAGAACAGGGGTGGGAATCCTCTTTTCTGCCAAGGGCCATTTGGCTATTTATAACATCATTCTCGGGCCATTCAAAATTATCAACTTAAAAATGAGCCTGCTCTATTCGGTCAAACATTTAATTAACTCACCCCTAATGCCTTGGCAGGGCCGGACCACATGGTTGTGCGAAACTTATATGGACCGTGGGCTAGGTGTTCCCCAGCCCTGAATTAGAGCCATTGAGTTTGCAGGGATTTCAACTAGATAGCAATGGTTGAGAAAAGCAGAATGCAGAAAATTATGAATAACATAATCCCATTTTATACAATATGCAACATAAATCCCCCTTGATTATGTAGTACTATGTAAAATATGTACACATGAGGCCTATATATAGGTTTATATGGAACATGGCTTCCCTAGGTGAGGGAGAAGGAATGATAAAGGCCATGCTTGTGCTGGGGGAGGAGAGGTTAAGGGAAGAAAAGTATCCCTGTTCAAAAAATATATATACTATGATCCCATTTATGTCAAAACACAAACTCCAACATCAAAGAGGAAAATACTTAAAAATAAGTTCGACCAAAGTTTAAAAATTGAGACCTGGTAAATGACACATGTTGTATAATTCAAGCACCATGGCATATTATGAACATTCAATCATTGTCCAGATAAAAATATGAAGCCCTCAAGAATATTAACAAATAGCAAATAAAAAAGTCTACGGTACTTACCAGCTTCTAGAAATGTAGTAGACTCAGACAATCTGAAAATCCTTTTACTATAATCACCTAGAAGTACTGGGCAAAATGTAACAATTATTTTAAATGTACAGCTAGGCTCATAAAAAAGCAAATCTCGGGGTGCCAGAAACACACAGGGAAGTGACAAAGCAGAGGGGTGAGTGCTTGGGCTAATGGGGATGGGGTGTTTTGTCTCCAGAGCCTAGGGCTCTGGTAGTAATTCCCACACAGCAGTAGCAAATGAGGCTTTGGCTTTGGGAGGTAGGGAATTGGAACTGAGAGCTTTGCATAAATCCAAGACCCTCGAAGGACTATTCTATTTATGAAAGATTTATAAACATGAGAGACCACAGGGCTTTAGGTGGAAGAAAAAAAGAAAAGCTGAGAATACTAAACCACAGGACCACAATTCACATTGCTTTTTACTCGACGCACATCTCAGAAACTCCAGACTAAAAAATAATGAATTATTCCTCAAGCAGAGACACTCCTGAGGCACAACAAAGGCTTCTCTGAAGAGATGCTCCTACACCCCAAACATCATGGAGTTTTCACAGAAAAAAAAATACAAGCCATCATGTTAATGATGAATTCACAATTTAAAAAAAACAAGGTCTAAGAATGAACAATCCAACCCGATCGAGAGTTTGTACATAAGACAAACATACAATTACACCCAAACAAACTCCAAATACAGAGAGATAACCAGAATGAGATTATAAATGGAGTATGTATAAAATGCCTGAAGACTAGAAGGGAAACAATAAAATCATCAGAATTAAACCCTATGAAGAAAAGAGAATGCAGAATTAAAAGACAGAACAAAAACAAACACCATAATATATGTTGGAATGAATCTTTTAAAAAAATATTCCAATAATGATGAGAAATACTTTATTAAAAGACATTAGCAAAGACTAAAATAATCAGGGAAAAATACACCATGTTCAGGCATAGGAAAACTCAATACAATAAAGATGGCAATTCTGTCCAGATTAATCTATAAATGTAATACAGTTTCCATAAAAATCCAACAGGGGATTTCCCAGAATTAACAAGCTTCTCCTAAAATGTGTACAGAGGACTAAAGGATCAAAGAAATGTTGAAGGAGAATAAAGACAGAGGAAAAGAATTCATAATAGCAAATACCAAGACTATTATAAGCTGTAGTATTTAATACATGAGGTATTCGTCAGATGAGAGACCAGAGAGACCGTTGGATCTTAACAGAAAGCCTAGAATTAGAGCTTAATATGACAGAGCTTAATATGACAGAGGCGACATTTCAAATTAGCAGGAACAAATGAACAATTCAGTAAATGGTGCTTCTACATCACACCCCAAAATTTCCAGTGGGCGGAAGATCTAAATGCTTTTGAAAAGTAAAATGTTTAAAACTTTTTGAAGAATACTATTATGGTAGATTCTCATTATTTGCAATACGTAGTTATGTTCTCTATAATCTCTGACCACCGAATTTGCAAATTGTTCTTAGGGAAACAATTGTTCCTTTGGTCACTGTGAGCTTCTGATAACATTTCTGTCACTCAACAACATAACTTTGTTTAATGTTCGTTTCTGTTTAAAAACACCACATTTAATATATATTGTTGGTTAACACTGAGCTTACGGCTAGCAACACTATCACTCATGTCTGAATCAAGTAATTTTCTCCATAAGGCACTCACCACTTTCTTGCACTTAGGAACACTAGACAGCACTTCAATGCTACATTTGGGGGGCATTATAAACAGCAAGATCGCCAACAAAAAACATAAAAATGAAAACAAAACACTAAAAAAATAATCCCATGTGACACTAAATAGACTGTCAAGACACTTGTTTACAGCAAGAGAGCTGGAAGAAGGCAGACCATCACTTTGTTCGACCTCAGGTGGGAACATATGTGACTCAAAATGTCCACTACTTTGCACATAGTCACCATAAATACTGATTTTATAAATAAATTTTAATGAGTACATTGCAAATATAAAATCTGTGAATAATAAGGATCAACTGTACCTTTATGATATTTCCATGGTTGGAAAGGATATTTTTGGGTTTTGGTAAGATTCAAAAATTACAAATTATAAATAAAAATTCAAAACTTTGCTCGAAAATATATGTCAGAAAGAATGTGAAAAGTCAAGTCACACACTGGGAGAAGGTATCTGCTTCCCAAATAAAGAACAGTGGGTCAGCATCAAGAACTTTAAAGTTCCTAAAATTAGTAAGAAAAAGACAAACAGCTGCAGTATTATAATAAGCAAGGGATAAAAACAAGACTTTCTTAGAAAATAGACTGACCAACAAACTCATAAGATGCTCAGTATCACTTGTAATAAAGAAATATAAATTAAAAGTGAGATATTTCACAACTTCTATAAACACACAGAGGGTTGGGTAAAAGTAGGTTTACAGTTATTCGTATGGAAAATACAATAATAAATAATAATGTAAGAATAAACTGTGTTTTTCACGTACTCACAACTGTAAACCCACCTTTGCCCATACGTGTGTGTGTGTGTGTGTGTGTGTGTGTGTGTGTGTGTGTATGCTTTGTAAAATTGAATTGTGGTTAAGCACAGCCAAATAGGGCATAAGTTTTACAACATTAAATAGCAATCTTTAGTAAAATCAAAGTACATTTTTAGGTAAATTTTTCAATAAAGGCAGATAATTCCAGAGATTAGAAGCCCAAGGGAGAAAATAATAATTCAAGAAAGAACCCGAGACTCAATAACCAGATGATGTAGGAAGCACCAACAAAAGGCCATCGGCTACTGCCAGAGATTGGACATTTCTTAAAACCACTCTCCTGGGATCACCAGTGGCTTTTCATGTGAGATAACGGGGCAGCTCTGTGCATATCAGCTTGTATGCATGCAGAGCACTCAGCTTCTGTTCTTCTGGAACCACTCTTAGTACCAAATTCTGTATCCATCAGGGTTCAACCAGAGGCCGAACCCATACGTGACACATACACCATCTCCATCCATCCATCCCCCAGGAGAAGTAACTTCTGCAGATGTGAAGCTGGCTAAGCAGACTGTCAGACTGTAGACACCATACCTGATGCTGGTCCTTGAATCCCACAGGGCAGGCAGTCAGGAGGGAAGATCCGGAGCAGGCTCAAACCCACAGGCTCTAACTGGCACTCCACGAGAATGGACTGTCGCCTATGGTCTTGGTGAGCAGGTCATTCTGCAGAAGCCAGGGCCCTTTGTCACAGAACTAAACACACACACCTGGCCTGGGACTCAGAGAAGCTGACAGGATCCAAGCGGATGCAGAGTGATGGCAGGCCTGGCTGGGCTTCACACCACCACGGTGCACCAGCAGCTCAGCAACAGTGTAGGAGCCACACAATGGCTGCGCTCCCCTTGGTCTTCCATCTCTCTCAAGAGTCTCCCTCATGGCCTACCTTCACTAGAAACATACAAGAAAGGGAATTCTGAGAAATGTAATTCAGCCTACTCAAGTTGACACATTACAACGCCAGCACATTCTTTAACGTTTGTGTGTCTCTTCAGGTCCTCCTTTTGTTCTTGAGTCAGCTTTAGTAAATTATATTTTCCCTAGGAAATCATCCATTCTCCAATTTTTTTTAAAAAATATATTGGGATAAAGTTATTCACGGTATTTTTAGCAATTTCTGCCAGAGCTTGTTATATCCTTTTTTGGTCATTAATATTATCTTCTTATATGGTTTCTAATTTCACTGCATTATGATTAGAGAATATGGTCTCTTTGTTACTGATTGCTTGATATTTGAGATATTTTTAGTGGTTTAATACAGTGATTTTCAACTGGCATGCTGCAAGAATTTTTAAAACACCCAATACCTGATCATTCAGTCAGGAGCACTGATCTCTTTTCCTTTATACTGTCAAATAAAAAAAAAATGACAACAGCCAACACAACAATAGCCCTCCAGTGTGAATGAATCAAAATTATACCTATTATTTTTTGCCAGATTGGCAAAAATATAGTTTTTGGTGTATTGTAGAATTTTTGTAATTAGTTTATGTGTGCCATGAGATGAAAAAGGTTGAAAATCACTGGTCTAATATATGATCAATTTTAAAAATGTTCCATATGTGCATAAAAATAATATGCAGGCTCTAAAATTAATTACAGAGTATATACATACAGACACATACATAATTAGGATTAATTTGGTTGTCCAATCTTCTATATACTAACTTATTTACATGATCAATTACTGACAGCTTTATTCAAAATCTTCCTCTATTTCTTCTAGTACTTACGTCAATTTTTGCATTATAAATTTTAAAGCCCTTTTATGATATGCATGTTTAGAAATGTTATATCTTCCTGGTGAATCACTCCTTTTAGCATTCAGTAATGACCTTTTTTATGCCTAATGATATTCTTTGCCTTAAAGTCTATCCTGTCCAATGTTAACATTGCTATGACTTTAAATATGCTTTTTTTTCCTACCCCATAGGGTTTTCTTTTACTTTCCTACCAGCTCAAGTTATACATTTAAAAACATATTTCTTATATTTTATCCATTATTTTGGTGTATATAGCAGGCAGTGTTACAGAAAATATATCTGCCCTGGCATATTGATAGATTTAGAAGTTCTCAAACTTAGAGAAAAATTAAAATACACTTGCCTTTCAACAGAAATCTCCTCTTGTGTTTCATATGCCATCAGAATAGCAGAACAAACTGCACAATGTATACATACCCAAGGCCTCATCTTACCCATGAAGGTGTCAAACCATATTCAAGGCAGGGCTCAAACTGAGTGTTCACTTTGTATCTCCAGTGAACAACAAAATAATATGTTTTCAAATAATATATTCCCACAGCTTACCCTGAGAATCTGACATAGCCCCCACCCTGAAGGGTGGTTCCCCCACAATTAAGAATTACTGGTTTATGGTATCACTAAAGAAGATTACAATTGAAAGCTGGAAATATTTTATTACATCAACAGTTCAGTATTCCTCCTCCTATTCCTCGGCCACTTACAGATGGTGTAGTTTTTTTTTGTGTTCTGCAGGTTTCTTTCTTGTAGTATGTTTCTAACTGCTCTGGTCTCATGGTTAGTGGACATCAAAAAGACCAACACTAGGCTCAAAATCAGTTTTTCTCTAGAAATGTATGAGTCCTATCCTTGGAGCTGACATTTAACCTAGTCTTAACAAAACAGCTTACTAGGCACTTCCTATATCCACATTACACCTCTGCTCAAGGCAGAAATTGGGTCTATTGTTTCTTCTTGTGGTACTGCAAAAGATTGTATTCGTGATTATATTCATAAGGATGGATGGAAAGTTCTACTTCTTATTGAGCAAATTGGGTGTTGGATTTGCTCAAGTTGTCAAGCTGGTGTACCACATAGAAAGCCTTTAAAAACTCATTAAAGTCGATGCTTCCATCTTTGTTCAAATCCATTCTTTCAGCAAGCTCATCAACTAGGGAATCACCAATATGAAGGTTGTAGTGACTACAAAAAAGTTTCCACATGGAATGAAATTCTTCCATAGAGATAAGACCTAAAAGAATATAGGAGAAGGCTGTGAGTGTTCATTTTAAGACCCACCGAAGGAAACCATACAGATTGAATAGTCCCAATTTGAAGTTTACTAACATGCAGAGGGAAAAGGTATGCTGGGGCTCAATAAGAGCATTGCAAACAATAATCCCCTGTTGTTGTTTTTATAGGCAATAATTTACTTTTGTGTTTTTATCATTAATTTTTTGGTGTTCAATAATCTCTGTAGTTAAGGATTATCTGATGATTTTTTTTAAAGTTTGAAAATATGGGTGGTGGGCACACAATGTAATAGACAGATGATGTATCATAAAATTGTACACTTTAAACCTATATAATTTTATTAACTGATGTCACCCCCAATAAGTTTAATGAAAAAAAATTAAGTATTTCTCCAAGCAATAAAAAGTTTGAAAATAAGTAATTGTGCATCAAAGCTAAGCAGAAAATGAGTTTCCATAGCCCTCAGTCCCAAAAATAGAATCAGAACTCTAGGAATGATTTTTCTTGCCAGGAGTAATTATGATGTTTAAATGGACAGTGAATTATCTTTTCATCTGTGCTGGTGACTTATAAAAGGAGCTATTCTTGTTTGACTGATGGATACATAGGCCTATATAGGAGCATATAGTCTTGAATACAGTTTATAGCCAAACTAAAATAATAATAGCATTAAAGATGAGTTCTCCCCTACCCAAAGTTAAATCAAGCTTAGATAAAGTACACAATAGATGAAAACAGAGTTCTAGTTTCAGAGAAACAAACTAGCCTTCGTTCACTGCTGTTGAACTAATCAAAGTTCCTTTACCTGAGTGATCAGAGTCAATGACATTAAAAATGATTTGCAGGTCAGATCGGTATCTGTACAGAGTTTCAATGAGAGCTGACTGAGCCTAAAACAAAGATTTTCTAGGTGTTAGAACATAAAATTAATAACATAGATCAGTTTTAGTAAATATAACAAACATAAAACACCGCCAATTCAAAGTAGGGGATTTAGATAGCCATTCGAAAAGGCAGGCCTCTATAATCAGATAGAAGACCATGCTCTTGTGTTCTGAGGGGTCTGCAGTCTGCACTCCCCAAAGGACAGGGCCAAAGCGAATCAGGAAGCAGTAAATAACAGTAGCCAACGTTTACTGAGAACACCTTGTGGTGTGCCAGGCTCTGCGCTGAGTTTTTCTGTGGATTGTTTCCCACCGTCCTTAACAGAGCCCCAAGGAACAGAACTACTATTATGTACTATTATGTCAATTTTACAGATTAAAGAACAGAAATGTAAAGTAAGTTTCCCAAGGCTCATATAGCTGGTAGGTGGGATTTGAATCTCAGCTGCCTGAAACCAAGGCCTATGAGATCAGTCACCATGGTCAACTTCCTCTTAAGTGAGGCCCAGAGTCTCCTTCCTATGAATATGTGAGGCTCCCACCTGCACTTTTACTTCCTCTCTCTGCTTTTAACTTCTCACTCCCCTGCAATCATTAGTTCCCATCAGCTCACTTGCAGCCCAATGTTATAACTAATTGCTGATGAGTCATTAATTAATAAGTTTGGGGGGGGGCTGAAAGTCTGACAACTCTTCCTGGGGTATTTCCATTTTAATAAAGGATTTTAAACTGTAAAAGTCCTTAAGGTGCCTGGCCAGCATGGCCCAGTGGTTGAGCATCAACCTATGAACCAGGAGGTCACGGTCCGATTCCTGGTCAGGACACAGGTTTGGGTTGTAGGCTTCATCCCCAGTGGGGGACATGCAGGAGGCAGCCAATCAATGATTCTCTCTCATCATTGATGTTTCTATCTCTTTCTTCCTCTCCAAAATCAATAAAAATATATTTTTAAAAGTCCTTAAGGTAAAAATGTCATGTCAGTATGACTATACACTCACACTTTAATAGGGAATATGTTGAGTATCTTAAAGAGAGTGTTATATGAACGACTGGATGTCACATCTGCACTTCTGCTGGACAGCACGTAAGAGAGGAATCACACATTTGACATGATTTGCGTGCAGAAGCTTTTTCTCTTCTTTGCTTATTAGAATGCACACTTTCCTGAACAGACCACAATGCACCGGGGAGATCTGTCCTAAGATTGTCATTCCTGTCCATTAGATGATCCCACTCCCAACTTTTCAAAGGACCAAGTTACTCTTACAGGTTGCCCACCGGGTGTTTATAGCCAGGTTTTTGCCGGGGCTGTGTTTCACTTGCCTCTTTCACGGGTTTTTGAATGTGAATATCGTGGAAGCAGGTCATGTAGTCAATATTCCCATCTTGGTCTGTGAGAACCAGATGTGAACTCAGGGTTCTCCATGGTAAGTTCAGTCCCAGAATGTTCTCCATGGAAAAAGCCCACTGGCCCATAGAAATTTTTCCTAATGATAACGACCACAAAAAAACAAGGAAAGAAAAAAGAGCCTATTAATTGGGTCATAATTTGATTTTAAAAATGCAGCCTCCTCAAGGGAGCCAGTGGGAAGCCTGGGGTTCCAATGCTCCCTTCCTGCTCCCCTTTCCAGTGTGTCCTGCCAGGGGCCACGGCTCCAAGGGAGGAACTACTAAAGGAAGTCTTTGGTATTCCACAGCCCTTTCCTTTACGTTATTGTGCAAGCACTCAGACTTTGGGTGTTAGATGTCTTTTTCCTTTTTTGATTAACAAAATAAAGTATTTTATAATAGAAGATTTGAAATGCAAAAGGATATAAAGAAAAAGTGATATAAAGGACAAAAGATTACTTTTATCTTTAACATTTTGACATATTATTCACTTTTTACTTTCCCAGATTAAATACCCTTTAATCCCCTAATATTATGGGTAGCTTTTCAAAATATAAATCTTTATTTTCCTGATTATTAAAGACATGCTTATTTGAAATGATTTTGAATAAACAGAAAATATAACAATATTCACAATTTATATGTCCACTGTACTGTTGATAGACACTGGATTATCTCCAATTTGGGGCTATCACAAATAGTGCTGCTAAGGACATTTCCGTGCATGCCCTCTTGGTGCATTGAACCTATAGCTCATTTGGGGAGAATTTATTTCTTGGCAACACAGGCCCTTGAACAGAGTAATATCTACTCATTTATTTCAATTCTTTTTCATTTCTTTTAGTAATATTTTAGACATCTTATACGTCAATCACTTGGTTTCGTCCTTGGTACTTGATGATCTATTATAAATGGTATATTTTAAGGTTTTATTATCTATAAGTTAATTGCTAGCTACATAAATTATCAATTTATTACTACTCAGCTCCAAATGTACCTTTCCTTGCCCTGTTTTGTGATATTGGAGCTGAATCCTGTAAATATATATATATATTGCAGCTGGTATAATGTCAGGCTTTGTCAGCAGAGGGCTCAGGAAGACAGACATGGCGGAAGAAATGGTTTTTGATGCTTTGTTTCCCACTCGTCAGTGAATTTAGATGACACCGCAGTGGTGCCTCCCTTGCCAGCAGTGTGCGGGAGACACAGTGGTGCACACCTCAGAGAGAGTTTTGCTGGTATTACAGTGGGTGGCTTCGTCATCTCCAGCCCTGTCCCTCTAGCTGCAGACCAACTCTGACCTGAGACATAGCCGTGACCTTCTACCCCCTGCAGTGAGCCACAGTCACACCCCCTCCGCTGAGGTCTAAATGTTAGCCTTCGTTGGAAGTAGGAGACTCTTCCAAGTTTGTTCCTTCCTTGGGTACCCTCTCCCAGCTTTAGAAACAATAGCTGTTCCCTGCACTTCCTATTCCTATATTATTTTATCTCTTTTAGTAATTAATCATTATTTACTAGTTAATAATTCTTTATAGTAAGTTTCACTGTTCAAAACAGTGTTGTGGTTTCTATCCCCTGAATAGGCTCTGACTAATACATAGTGGCATTTTATTTTTTCCTTTTTGAATTCTTATGGTTTTAACTTGCCTTATTTCGTTGACTAATATCCCTAGTAAAATGTTGAACAGTATTAAGAGTAGGCATCTGTATTAGTTTCCTACTGTTGTTATAACAAATTTACCACAGAATTAGTGGCTTAAAAGAATATAAATTTATACTCTTTGATTTCTGGAATTTCAAAGTCCAAAATCAGTTTCATGGAGAAAGGAGATGCAGCCTAGAGATTTATCAAACTTACTGTGAGGCTGGTAAATGCACTATAATTCTGCCTCTAGATTCTAGCTATTTTTTAACAGGCAGGCCTTCCAGAGTGTCTAGTCTGACATATTACCAAAATAGAATTTAAATTCAGGATTGTTGTTTGAAAGAAGCTTACTGAAAAGGAGGACTACGCCTTTTTCCAAGCATATAGTGGATTATATTTTACTAGAGGCCCAGTTCATGAAATTCATGCACGGGGGTGTGTGTGTACCTCATCCCAGCCTGCACCCTCTCCAATCTGGGATCCCTCTCATAATCCAGGACTGCTGGCTCCCAACCGCTCACCTGCCTGCCTGCCTGATTGCCCCTAACTGCTTCTGCCTGCCAGCCTGATCACCCCCTAACCACTCCCTGCCAGCCTGATGCATAACTGCTCCCCTGCTGGCCTGATTGCTCCTAACTGTCCTTCCCTGCTGGCCTGGTCATCCCCAACTGCCCTCCCTTGCTGGCCCAGTCACCCCTAACTGCCCTCCTCTGCAGGCCTGATTGCCCCCAACTGGCCTCCCCTGGAGGCCTTGTCCTCCCTAACTGCCCTCCTGCAGGCCTTTTTCTCCCCACTTCCCTCCCTACAGGCCTAGTCCCCCCCAACTACCCTCCCTTCCTGGCTGCCCCCCCCCAACTGCCCTCCTCTGCAGGCCTGGGTCTCTCCCAACTGTCCTCCTCTGCAGGCCTGATCACCCCCAACTGCCCTCCATTGCAGGTCTGGCCCCTCCCAACTGTCCTCCCCTGCTGGCCATCTTGTGGTGGCCATCTTGTGTCCACATGGGGGTGGCCATCTTTGACCATATGGCAGGTGGCCATCTTGTGTGTTGGAGTGACTGTCCATTTGCATATCATCCTTTTGTTAGAAAGGATTTTATCTCTGTCATTCCTCACTAGTAAAAATAGAGAAACGAGATCTTAAGAAAGCAAAGAAAATAAAAACAGATCTGTATATAACCCGGCATGTTAAGAAATGGGAAGCATTACATAATTTTATTACCTGATTTAGTGTGGTCTTGAAGTTGGAAACTATGAATGAGATCAGTTTTCCGTGAAACCATTCTCTCTTTCAATATCCTGATGGCACTACTCTCTATGGTGTTCACCCTATGTTAAGAAAACAATTATTAGGCGAAAATTACATAAACTATCATGTTCTGTTTCATTTTAATGTACTATATTACCACTCACCAGTTCTGCTTTAAGAAAAGTTTTAATTGATGCCAGAGAGAGGAAAGGAGAGGAAGAGAGACAGAAACATCAATGATGAGAGAAAATCATTGATTGTTTGCCTCCTGCACACTCCACATTGAGGATCTAGCCTACAACCTAATGTGTGTTGACCAAGAATCAAACCATAACCTCCTGGTTCATAGGTTGACGCTCAACCCCTGAGCCACCCCAACTGGGCAATAAAAACTTTTTTTTTTCAAAATTAGCCTGCTATATTTAGTCAAACATTTAATTAACTCGCCCCTAATTTCTTGGCAGGGCCAGACCACAGGATTTTGTGGGCCATATAAAGCCTGCGGGTCAGAAGTACCTTACCCCTGTTATATACCATATTAAGAGAATAAAGGACAAAAACCACACGATCATCTCAATAGATGCAGAAAACATATTTGACAAAATCCAATATTCTTTCATGATAAAAACACTCCACAAACTAGGTATAGAAGGGAACTTCCTCAACTTGATAAAAGGCATCTATAAAAAACAACACAGCTAATATACTTAATGATGCAAGACTAAATGGTGTCCCTGTTAAGATTGGAAACAAGACAAAAATATCTGCTTTCACCACTTCTATTCAACATTGGTCTGAAGGTTCTAACCATGTCAATTAAGCAAGAAAAAGAATTAAAGACATCCAGATTGGAAAACAAGTAAAACTATCTCCATTCACAGATAATATGGTCTTGTATATAGAACATCCTAAGGAATCCACTAAAAACTAATAGAACTAATCAAGAAGTTCATCAATATTGCACAAAACACAAAAAATAAATTGTATTTCAATACACTATAAATGAATCATCCAAACATGTAATTAAGAAAAGAAATCTAGCTTCTGCACAGCGAAAGAAATCAGCATCAAAATGAAGAGAGCCCACTGAATGGGAGAACATATTTATCAATGATACATTTGATAATGGGTTAATTTCCAAAATATATAAAGTACCCATACAACTTAACAAAAGGAAGACAAACAACCCAATCAAAAAATGGACAGATCTAAACAGATACTTCTCCAAAGCAGACATACAAATTCCATATGGAAAAATGAGACATATGGAAAAAATGCTCAACGTCACTAGTCATTAAAGAGATGCAAATTAAAACAATAATTAGGTACCACTTTATACCTGCCAGGATGGCTACCATCAATAAATCAACAAACAAGTGCTGGTAGGAATGTGGAGAAAAGGGAACCCTAGTATACTGCTGGTGGTAATGCAGACTGGTACAACCAATATGGAAAACAGTATGGAGTTTCCTCAAAAAATTAAAAATGGTACTGCCATTTGACTCAGTGATCCCACTTCTAGGAATATACCTTAAGAAATCTGAAACATCAATCAGAAAGAGCATATGCACCCCTATGTTCATAACAGCACAATATACAATAGCTAAGATCCAGAAACAACCCAAGTGCCCATCAGTAGGTGAGGGGATAAAAAAATTGTGGCCCATTCACACAATGGAATGCTATTCAGCAGTAAAAAAGAAGGATCCCTTACCCTTTGAGAGAACATGGAGGGACCTGGAGACTATCATGGTAAGTGAGATAAGTCCATCAGAGAAAGACAAGTATCACATGATCTCACTTACATGTGGAATCTAATGAACAAAATAAACTGACAAACAAAATAGATCCAGAGACAAGGAAACATGCAACAGACAGGATCCTTATAGGAAAGGGAGGAGGGGAGAGAGCAATCAAAAAACATATGTATATATGTATAACCCATGGACTTATGTGAAGGCCTGGGGAGGGGAAATGAGTGGGAAGGAAGCGAGGTCAATGGGGGAAAAAGAGGGGACATCTGTAATACTTTCAACAATAGAGATTTTTAAAAAAGAAAAGAACTCCACTTACTTTAGTACCAAAAAGAATAAAATACTTAGAATGGAATTTAACAAAAGACATCCAAGACTTGTACACTGAAAAGCACAACACTGTTTAAGGAAATGAAAGGTCTAAATAACTAGAATAATATGGATTGGAAGGCTTAATATTGTTAAGCTGCCAATAGCCAGAAAATTGATCTACAGATATAAATTAATCCCTATCAAAATCCCAGTTGGCATTTTTTGCAGAAGTTGAGATGCTGATTCTAAAATTCATAGACAAATGTCAGGGACACAGAATAACCAAAACTATCTCAAAAAAGAAGAACCAGGTTCGACTTACATTTCCCAGTTTCAAAATTTACCACAAAGGTATAGTGATCGGGACACTATATTACTCACATTTGGATAGACATATAGATCAATGGAATACAATTTAAAATCCAGAAATAAACATGTACCTTTATGGTCAATTGTTTTTGACAAGTATGCCAAGACAATTGAATGGGGGAAGGACAGTCTTCCTGACTGATGGTGCTAGGACAACTGAATGTAAGTTACAAGAATGAAGTTGGATCCCTATCTTACACCATACAAAAAAAGTAACTCAAAATGGATCAGACACCCAATTGTAAAAACTTACTCAATAAAATTCTTAGAAGAAAACATAGGAATATGTTTGGGGTTAGGCGATAGCTTCTTAGATTTGACAAATCATATAGCTAACATGTATACAGGATATGTAAAGAACTCTTATAACACAATAATATATATTGGGGGAATAATATACATAGGAAATTCAAAGAAGAGAAAATACAATTTCCAAAAACATAAGATGGGTAAACTCAGCTTGGCAAAAATAAGAGTAGGGTAATATATCTGAGACTAATGAATATGTGAAGAAATGGTATATTGTTCTTTAGGTTGTTAATTATTACAATTCTTTGAGTATCCAGCAACATTTTAAACATATAAATCCATAAATCTCATATTTTGAAATCTTACCTAAAAGCAGCACTAAAACTTATGTATATATATATACACACATAGAAATGTTTGTTACAGTGTTGTTTTTAAGTGCAAAATCCTGAAACCATTCTGGATGGCCATTATTTGAGCAAGATTTATTCACTTTACAACTGTTATGACGTGTAGACTACAGAATATTATGTATCTATTAAAAAGAATGAATTAAAGAGAATCCAAGATGGTGGCATAGGTAAACACCTACACTGCTGCCTCGCACAACAATTTCAAAACTACAACTAAAAGACAGAACGGACATCATCCAGAACCACAGGAAAGCAGGCTGATTGGAAATTCTACAACTAGAAGGAAAGAGAGGGGCTCACGGAGACCCAGAGGAGCTGCAAAAGCTGAGGCAACAGAATAAACTGGTGAATATAATAGAATCAGGAGCACAGAAAGGGAGTGGACTGATAATTCTCAGGGGGAAAGTTGTGAGAGGTATACAGGGAGAGACTGGACAAAAATCATACACCTATGGATGAGGGCAACGGGAGGGAGGTAAGGGTAGAGGGAAGGGTAGGAGCCGGGTGGAGGGGAGCTATGGAGGGAAAAAAAGAGAAACAAATGTAATAATCTGAATAAAGATTTAATAAAATAAAATAAAATAAAAAGAATGAATTAGGTCTATATGTACTAAGTTGGAGTGATGTTCATGATAGAATCTTTAGGGAAAAAGTCAGTTGTAGAATAGAGTGTGCAGTGTGATTCTATCTTGTATGTATGGTGTTTATTGACTTTCTCCTTCTTCTAGGATATGCATTTGATGAGAGAAAGCATTTTTGCTTATTTGGGTTATTGCTATATCACCTGTGCCTAAAAGAGTGTCAGATACATAGCATGTGCTCAATTTGGTTTTTTATTCAATGAATGAACAATTGCTTGCTTATTTTTGTAGGAACAAGGAGAACAGGATGGAAAGTCCACACCCAGGCTATTAATTTCAGTTACCTATGGGGAAAAGGATTATTGAAAAGTAGGGGGAAAGATCATTAACATTTTCTTTATCTACATATTTTTGGTCTCACTTCTTAATAATAAATATATTCATTTTATAATAAAAAATGTTAAAAAGATAATATTTAAGGGATGAAAAGAAGACAAGCTATGAATGCCATTACATGGAGAAACACACAAACTCTTTTGTCATCTATACTGCTGGATAGAGAAGAGACAAGTAACTCAGACTGGGCTGTTTGACAAAACTACAGGTTACAGGGCTGCGTGATGTGGGGACTTTTTTTGTTTACATTCCATTAAGGACTGGATGTTGACCACTTTATCCATCTAAAGAGATGTATAAATTTAAAAATTGCCCTTCTTGTTGTCAAATATGAATATGTATTCGCTACTTTGTGTCTGGAACTATTTCTATACCAATGAGTAAACAATAAGTAGTTGTCTTCACCCTCGTGGCTGTTCTTAGTCACTTTAGATTGGTTCTGTTTGTTCACCAGTACCAGTGTTCAGAATTCCCCTTAGAGTATACGCACCTTTGATGAAGAGGTTCTAAGCATGTTGCCTCTGTGACTTGATACTGGAAAAAACGGAGAGTGGCACAAAAACCCACCTTGATGTAAGCACCTCTATTGCTGCCTTCTTCATAATAATTAGAAGCAGAAAATACCGTAATAACCTGATTAAAGAAAAAAGAGGATCAAGTTTACATAGAGGTAATTCTTAAAATGTCCTTCAATAAAGTCAGAAATAGCTCAAGTCTTAAAAAAGCAAAAATCAAAGGAAGTTCAGAATCCATACAAATTATTCAATATTCAAGTCTATCAAGATTTCCCATGATTCCATTGGAGAGAAATCAGTCCCCAGAAGTACTGATTTCTAGCCTTGATCCTCACAAGGTATGGCCTTGCCATCATCCTGTGTATAATCTCAGCTTCAATCTTAGAATCCTCCTTAATGCTCTTTTTTGCAAATTCTAAATTTTCCAAGGAGACAAAGCCTTTATTTTCTTTCCTTGTGATATTTGAGCTTTCAAAATAAAACTTGTCTAGTATCAGTCTTTTGCTTTTTCTTGGAACTGATTGATTTAGAGGGCCCAGGCCCCACCACGAAACCAGTGCTTCAAGGGCATAGAAATAGTGGCTAAAATAAGGGACCACGACCACTCTGTTGGCCTTGGGACTATGGTGGAGGATGGAGGGTAACAGCTGTCAGTGACAAGAAACCTTGCTTAGGTCAACTACTGTCCTAATAAGTCACTGCTATTTTCTCTCCATTTTCTGATTACCAACAGTCCTATATAATAAAAGGGTAATATGCAAATTGACCCTAATGGCAGAATGACCAGGAAAGACTTGTCGCTATGATGTGCACTGACCACCAGAGGGCAAACGCTCAATGCAGGAGCTGCCCCCTGGTGGTCACTGCGCTCCCACAGGGGGAGCTCTGCTCAGCCACAAACCAGGCTGATGGCTGCAAGTGTAGCAGTAATGGTGGGAGCCTCTCCCACCTCCTTGGCAGCGCTAAAGATGTCTGACTGCGGATTAGGCCTGCTCCCCATGGGACATCCCCTGTGGGCTTCCAGGCTGCCAGAGGGATGTCTGACTGCCAGCTTAGGCCTGATCCTGTAAGGTGCGGGCCTAAACCAGCAGGTGGACATCCCCCGAGGGGTCCTGGACTGCGAGAGGGTGCAGGCCAGGCTCAGGGCCCCCCCTGAGTGCATGAATTTTTGTGCACCAGGCCTTTAGTCTCTAAATAATACTTGCCTTAATTATCTCGCAATTGTTAGTAAGAGCCTAAAATGTACTAATAGTTAAGAAAAGCAAAAGTATTGAAATAGAAGGAAATGACATGCAAATGCATATTCTTTTGTATTCATCACTGATAAGTATTAGAAAAAGGGGCATCCTAGGACAAATTGGGACAAGATACCAGTTCCTCAGTCCTGAGCTCGTCTGGCCTTATCACACACCCCCTTATCACATACTCCATGTTAGTGACTGCAGCCTAACTAACTGCAGTGAGTGACTTCCTTAAGTGAGTAGAGGGGAAGTGTATTTTGTTGCTCTCCCCTGCACCAGGAACACGCAAAGGTGAAAGAGAGCAAACTGGATTCACAGCTGCCTTTTATGTGCTCAATGAGGATAAGTATATTCTCAACCCCACCTTACTGGAGAATTGTCTTCCAATCAGTAAAAGCCTTTCTCTGTGTGTACTTAGTGTTGCATGTCAGTTTCTCCCTTTGGGATTAGGGAATGTTATGGAATTAAACCAAATATCTCTTAGCAATGGTTCTCAACCTTCCTAATACCACGACCCTTTAATACAGTTCCTCATGTTCTGGTGACCCTCAACCATAAAATTATTTTCGTTGCTACTTCATCACTGTCATTTTGCTACTGTTATGAATCATAATGCAAATATCTGTGTTTTCTGATGGTCTTAGGCTCTAAACTGCTAGCAGGATCGCTAGTGGTTCTAAGTCAGAAGGACATACCCTGAGGGCTTCCAGATCAGAGAGGGTGCAGGTCAGGCTGAAGGACACTCTCCCCCGCCCCCATGCACAAATTTCATGCACCAGGTCTCTAGTCCTGGGAATAAAGACTGTGCTTGGGGGAAGGATGTCTATAATGGTGTCACCAACAATGTTAGCTTACCTTCCCATCATGGCAGACTTCATACCCTTCAGGCTTACATTCGTGAGACCTGATGAGCAGCTTCAAACGGTTTTTATTAAGAAACTTGGTGGTGACATCTGGGCCGAAATAACAGCCTCCTCCTCGGCATGTGTTTGGATAACACCCTCGTTTCCCTCTAGGATCACTCCACAGAATATCGATAACCTTAAAACAACAAACCAGATTAGGCTGCTATTTACAAGTGAGAGTTGATCTTTCTAGATTCCAACTTCTTTTCCAGAAATATTTACCCACATTATCCTAAACTCTTACTATTTCTCATTCCTCCTTCAAAATTGTTTCATATTTTTATTCTCCATGAATCTCTTCGAGAATAGTTTTAATGCTATTGCCACCACAATCCCTTTCTGCTCATCCCCTATAAGCAATGTTGCAATAATAGTAACTAATGTAGAAATACCTAGTAATCATGAAGAATCAGCCCTTGTTTTTTTTTAATCCATCACAAATGTTTCACAATTGCTGAATCTATAAAAGTATTTTCTCTTGAAAGAACTTAATTATCATGTTAAAAGGAGATAGCCATTTCCCCACAATGAACACACATTAGATATTCTTAATATGGCCAAAGAGATAAGGTAGATCTCTTAGCTGTGGCTTTGGCCCTGGTGTTTGTACTGTTGAGTACATAGGGTGAGGAAACCTTTTTCTTATCACAAATATAGATAACTGCTTATCCAACAATACCTCCTAAAGCGTCTCTTTTGACTTTATGCCCCTTTGATAAGTAAATTTCAGTTTCAACAATACATCTAGCCACTGGTTGGTTTCCACAATGTGCTCTCCTAAATCCACGAGTATTTTATTAGCATAACATTTTAATTGGGGCCTGAAATAAGCAAAAGCAGTATACATGATGCCCAGGACCAAAGTCCCAAGTTTTTAAGAATATTTTAATAGAAATTTGGGGGCTTCCTGTTTGTGGCTTTAATCTACGTGTAACGTTTCTTTATTCAAACGTCTCCCACAAGAGCTTAAACAATAGTGAGAAAAACTAATTTTGTTACCAAATATGTATAACCTTAAGAAAATTCTCTGGATCGCAGTTTTTAGATCTTCCAAATCAGAGGTTTGGGCCATAAGACTTGTAAAGTATATCAACGCTCTAACAAACCATGATTCTAAGAATCTGTATTTTCCACGTGTTTCTTTTGAGGAAATGAAGAAGCATGCATTTTAAGTTGTACAGTTACTCTAGTGGGTCTTCAGAAGAGGACCAGAAATGGTCCTCTAACCATGATTGTACAGCTATTTATAGGTTTGGCATTAAAGGAGAGCTAGACAGTGAGGTGGAGAAAAGAACAGAACTGGCTGGGTAAGGGCTCTGGGATGACAGGCACCTGGTCAGAACTGGAGAAAACACTGCACCAGGCACATGCCAGACACTTGTAGCGTTTTGGACGATGGATTGAAGTGAGAATTAAAACCACCCAACGATGATTCTCCTTTCTTCCCTACTAAATTCCAACACTGGCACAACCCTACCCGACAAATAAATAAAATGGCACCCATTTACTTTGCTGGTGTATATGATAAAAATAAGACTTGCATTTTAAACTGAATCATATCTTGCTGCCATATCATAAATTCATGTTTGGAGGATATGACTTGGCATTCAGTATAATAAAGGAGAAAACATGGAACACAAGGAGTTGTGTTTTATAAGGAGGGGATTAAGATTTAAATTCCTATATGAGGTGCAAGTCATTTATAGCCAAAAATTAATCCTGGAAAACCTCTCTTAAATTACCCTTAAAGCAGTGTGTGGTTTTCTTTATACAATCCTATATAGCAATGTGGACGTGTGATATTTTACACATGCAACAATGTACAATATATTATATGAAAGTAAAATTTTATACATTTATTTCCTTTTTGCCTTATGTATATGGTTGAAATTTACATAAATTAAATGCACATATGATGGGACTCTGTTGAAATAGAATAATCACTGACCAAAGAGTTAATTCTTCAAGTGCCACCTGTGTCACTTGGGACAAATCACTTTGCCTATTCAGCAATAAAATGAGGAAGATGTATGTAGCACTCATTTTTCTTTTACTCAAAGTAGTAAGGGATAGGTTTCTAGAAATGAACTTCAGAATCATTCACTTCTTAAATTCTGCATTTCTTTTCTGTCTAGAATTCATTCACTTGAGTAGGTTCATCCAGACTGTGGCTACAACATAGATTTAATTCTGAGGCTCTCAAACAAAAACTTCTACACAGAGTGAAACAAATTCCTAGGCAGAGATAATCTCTCTTCTTAAGAACACCCTCTCTCCTCTGACATGCTGGGTATTTGGGGTGATAAGTGCAAGAAAGAATAACTACTTAGCATTCTTCCCTGAAATTGTCAAACCAAAAATTGTAAAAATTTTACTGAATGACAGCTTTTTTTATGATCTGGTCAATAAATACCTGATAACAAAACACTGTTCAAACTAAAGATCTAAAGAAATGGAAAGACATCCCCTGTTCATGGAGTTGAAGATATAATATTAAGAGTGCAACAGCACCTAAATTGATCCATAGATTCAAGGCAATGCCTGCCAAAATCCCAATTGCTTTTTGGTAGAAATTGACAAACTGATCCTAAAAGTCATATGGTAATTTAAGGGACATAGAATAGTGCAAAAGAAAAACTCGAAAAAGAAGAAAAAAGTGTGGACAAGTCAGACTTGCCAGTTTTAAAACTTCGTACAAAGCTACTGTAATCAAAACTGTGTAGCACTAACATAAGGATAAACATACAGATCATGGAATATAATTAAGAATCTAGAAATAAGCCTTCATATTTATAGTCAATTGATTTTTGTTGGGGGTGCCAAGAAAATTCAGTGGGATCAGTCTTTTTTAACAAAGTGCTGGGATAACTGGATATCCACATACAACAGAATGAATTTTAACATCTACCTCATACCATAAGCAAAAATTAACTAAAAGTGGATCAGACACCTAAGTGAAAGAGCTAAAACTATAAGACTCTCAGAAGAAAACAGGAATAAATCTTCATGACTTTGGGTTAGGCAATAGCTTCTTAGATATAATACCAAAAGCATGAAGCAAAAGCACTGAGTGAAAGAAGCCAGACATAAGAGATCATATATTGTACCATCTCCAGAAAAGATCAAAAGTGGATTACTGGTTACCTAAGGCTAAGAGAACCAGGGCTGGGAGAGTGGGAAGAGGGGGAGGAAATGGGGAGTGACTGATAATAGGTGTGGAGGTCATTAGGTGATAAAAATGTTGTAAAATTAGATTGTGGTGATAGCTGCATAACACTGTGAAAATATCAAAAAACACCGAATTATATACTTTAAATAAGTACGTTATGTAGTATGTGAATTATCTTATATAATAAAGAGGTAATATGCAAATTGACCATCACTTCAACACACAAGATGGCCACCCCCATGTGGTCAAAGATGGCTGCCCCCATGTGGACACAAGATGGCCGCCACAAGATGGATGGCAGGGGAGGGCAGTTGTGGGCGATTAGGCCAGCAGGAGAGGGCTGTTGAGAGGAACCAGGCCTGCTAGGGAAGGTAGTTGGGGGTGATCAGGCCTGTAGGGGAGGGCAATTAGGGGTGACTGGGCTGGCAGAGGAGGGAAGTTGGGGGTGACCAGACCTGCAGAGGAGGGCAGTTCAGGGGGACCAGCCCTGCAGGGGAGGGCAGTTGGGGCGGGGACAGGCCTGCAGGGGAGGGCAGTTGGGGGGAACCAGACCTGCTGGGGAGATCAGTTGGGGGGGGGACCAGGCCTGTAGGGGAGCAGTTAGGAGGTGATCAGGCTGGTAGGCAGAAGCAGTTAGGGGCAATCAGGCAGGCAGGCAGGTGAGCAGTTGAGAGCCAGCAGTCCTGGATTGTGAGAGGGATGTTTGACTGCCCTCGAGGGGTTCCAGATTAGAGAGGGTGCAGGCTGGGCTGAGGGACATTCACACCCCCTGCCCCCACGTGCATGAATTTCATGCACCCAGCCTCTAATATATCAATAAAACTGTCAAAAATATATTGATAAATTCAGTGAGAGGATATGATCTGTGTATAACAGTAAGCACTTTTTATCGTTATATGGTAAGAGACAACATAATCTATACTGCATCTTCTTTGCCACTTTGGTATGATTACCTACCTGTTCCCACTCATGCTTTGTTAAATACTCAGAAGGAGGTCCACTTAATCTGACTCCTCGAGGTGTATGTCCTTTACTCTTCCTTGTTTCCATTCCACTTTCTTTATCCACTGGAACTGGTGGCATCAACACAGATTTCATCTACAAAACAAATTCTTGCTTTAATCAAACCCTATGCTTAGTGTACTGGCATGCAGAAACTTCAGTACCAGTTGCTATACTCTCTACATTGTTGTGCCTCAACCCAATGAAAAACACATGGTCATCTTTTGCATTCATCCATTTCTTTTATCTTAGTGATCCACTGATATCTAGAAAGTGAGCCTGTTAAATTCTGCTTGTACGTTTTTCAAACAGAGACTTTGCCCTACAGGGAAAGTTTCCCGTTAGTTTCTAAAGGACCCTAGAGGCACAGATGTCAGTGCTAGACATGTTCTGAGGCATCATCTCAGAAAATGGAAGATGCTAAGGGAAAACTGTCTCCCTCTGAGCCTTTATCTATAGATGGAGCTAAGAGAGAACCAACAGGCTTTGATTTCAGAAATACTTCAAAAGTGGCTACTTTTCATTTTGTTGTGTTTGGCTGGAGAAATGCAAGAAAGTACATTTATGTCCAAGAAAGTTCTCAAAGGGGACATAACTTGAAAACTTTGGAATCCCTTCAACTTAAATGCAATGTGGTCTCAATCTGACCCTGCCAGCAATTGGTATTGTTCTCTAATCCTACTAATAAAAGTTATGTGTTTCTTTGGAAAATGAAATATCTTTCTGATAGTATGCCATTTACTATAATACCTTCAATATTCCCTTACATAACTTGAGACTGTAATTTTACACTTGTTTCTTTGTAGCACCCTACCCTTATTCTATCTAATAAAAGAGTAATATGCAAATTCACCATACCTCTGCTACACCCACAAAGCTACGCCCACCAGCCAATCATAAGCAAGTATTCAAATTAACCCAACCAAGATGGCTGCAGCCATGGAGCAAGCAGGAGGGAGGCTTGGGTTTCTCCGTAAATAGAGGAAGCCAAGCTTCCCACACACCTTGGCCAGCTATGGACTCCATTCAAGGCTACAAAGTTTCAATTATAGAAGATAAATAAATCCCAACAAAAATGGCAGCAGCCATGGAGCTGGAGAGAGCAGGAGGCTTGAGTTGCCCCCACTGATGGAGGAAGCCAAACTTCTACAGCCCTGGCCTGCTTTGGCCTGCACTCAAGGCTACAAAATTTCAATTATAGAATATAAATAAAGCCCAACAAAAATGGCTGTGGCCACAGAGTGAGCACGAGGCTTGGCTCCGCTCAAGGCTACAAAGTTTCAATTATAGAAGATAAATAAGTCCCAGATAGCAGGGCCTCCACTTGGGTAGCCAGGGGGTGTGGCCGGCCTGCAAACCACCACAGGCACCTCTCACCTAGGCCACCCCATTCCCCAAGGGAACCCCTACCCTGATCAGGGACACCTTTCAGGGCAAACCAGCTGGCTCCCACCTGTGCACCAGGCCTCTATCCTATCTAATAATCCTATCTAATAAAAAAAGTAATATACAAATTGACCATCACTCCAACACACAAGATGGCTGTCACAAGATGGCCATCAGGGAGGGAAGTTGGGAGGGACCAGGTCTGCAAGGAATAATATACATCTTAGTATAGAAGAAACTAGGAGTCTACCACAGTAATCAGGCCAGCAGGATAAGGCAGTTGGGAGGGACCAGGCCTGCAAGGGAGAGCAGTTGGGGGTGATCAAGCCTGCAGGAGAGGGCAGTTAGGGGTGACCAGGCCAGCTGAGGAGGGAAGTTGGGGGCAACTGGGCCTGCAGGGGAGGGCAGTTGGGGGGGATCCAGGCCTGTAGGGGAGAGCAGTTTGGTGGGGGGGAACCAGGCCTTCAGGGAAGGGTAGTTAGGGGTGACCAGGCCTGGAGGGAAAGGCAGTTAGGGGCAAACAGGCTGCAGGAGAGCAATTAGGCATCAATCAGGCTTGCAGGGGAGTGGTTAGGGGGTAATCAGGCTGGCAGGCAGAAGTGTTTAGGGGCAATCAGGAAGGCAGGCAGGCGAGCAGTTGGGAGCCAGCAGTCCTGGTTTGTGAGAGGGTCCAACTGCCCATTTAGACCCGATCCTACTGAGCAGCCAGACATCCCTTGAGGGGTACCAGATTGGAGAGAGTTCAGGTTGGGCTGAGGGACACCCCACCCCCCTGTGCAGGAATTTCATGTACTGGGCCTCTAGTACAAAATAATTTTAAACAATACTTATGTTTTATTGGTGGCCTTAGTTCAGTGATAGTTAATTCTCTATGGTAGACTCCTAGTTTCTTCTATATACTAAGATGTATATGAAATCTTGCCTTCGTTTTTCAAAAATAAAATTGAATCTTATTCTGAAGTCCTGTCTCATTGAGATTGTTGGAAATTCAATCTCAGCTATTATTGGGAAGTTCACAACCTACCCTCCTCATCCCCCTCCTCCAGAAAATGTCTCCAGGTCTTACTCAGAGCAGAATATTCTGGGAAGACACTCTGGACTTGGGTCCACACAATTTCTGATAAACTCACTGGGCAAGTCCACCTGGTCTCTTAAGTACGTACATGTGGGTCTTCTGTTTTCACAGCCACTAGGGATCAAGATACTTTTCCCCACTCCCTTCCTAAGGCCCCACACCATCATTTTCTCTTGGAGGACCTCCTAACCATCCCTTTTCAACATTCCCTGCCAGGGAGTTTGAAGAATACTTGACTCTTAAGCTTATTAAATATTCCTTCTCTGTCCCTGTGCATTGACCCATCCTCCCAAACTGCCCACCTTATAAAATGCCTTCAATGAATCTAGAATGGAGGTTGCCATCAGGTTCCCCCAACTCTCCCCCTCCCCTATTAAGAAGTACACCACAACAGGTGTAAACCAGGAATCATGCTCACCCTACACTTGGAAGGCCCTAAGTTTTAGGAAAGTAGGGGTTATAAATTTGGACTTGAGGCCCTGACCAGGTATCTCAGTTTGTTAAGAGTCTTGCCCCCAGGTGGCAAGCTTGGAGGATTAATCCCCAGTTGCAGCATATGCAGGAGGCAACCAATGAATGCACGGGTGAGTGAAACAATAGATTGATGTTTCCCTCTTTCTCCCCTTTTCTTCCCTCCCTCCCTCCTTCCCTCTCCCTTCCTCTCTTTCTCAAATCAATTTTTTAATGGAAAATAAATAAAATTGGACTTCAAAATCTACTTTTGTTATCTCATCTGGTAGAGTTCTAAAGGACTGAACCTACTACTTTATTACAGCTCAATTATATTTAATACAACTATGTGCTGCCAGTTCAACCTCACTCTAGGAGAGTAGAAACCACAAAAGCCATGTAAGTCTAAGTTTTATTTTTCAAATCCATCTTATGAGTTGGTAGAACAATGATCTATAAATGGTATGAAATCTGAGGTATCCTGGGAAAATTCCTGGTCCAGAAACTTCTAGCCAGGGTCTATCTTCATGACTGAAATTCAAACCTTACTCCCAAGTATCAGGATACAAAGGAAAGAGTTGGAGAAGAGGGCTCAACGTTCAGATGCTCTATGATCTTTTCTTCATCTAGGTAATTATATTTAATCCTAATAATTCAATAGGGTAAGCATTTTTAGCTTCAATGTATCGGTATGAAAACTGAGACCTCCCTGCCCAGTCACCTGGCCAGGAAGTGGCAGAAGCAGGGTGAAAAGCTAGCTATGCCTGTCTGATGTCAGAACTTCATGGTATTTACTAGGTCAAGGTGGCTCACAATTTAGGCTCTCTACAGAGATAATAATGGGCATTCCAGAGACATGAGATCTTAGTATCTGGAAAAAAAAAACCCTAGAGAGGGTGCTACCTGCTTGGGCTAATCTCGGGAAAGGAAAATTTTTTCAATCTGATCAATTGGTAGTAGCTGATCAGTTCTGGTGTCATAGGACAGGTGGTGGTGGAGTGTCTCATTCCTGCTGTGTGCCTGCCAATATTTGACTGACAAAAACATCATGTTCCCTTTCTCTTGGCTAGAAACATATCCCCTCATTATGCTAACACTATCTCATGTTGATCGAAACATCTTATTGATTTGACTATTTATTGATACCATGAGAAAGATGCCTTAAATTTAGGGTGGCCTTAACATTTATTGCAACTGGGATACTTTTGAGAGTAAAGGGAGGTGCTATTAACAATTATACCAAGACAGCAGGTATAAATCGGGAAGTATGATTCTCTTCTGGTGAAGTTGGGGATGAGACTATGCAAAATCACCAAAAGAATTAGCAAAAGGGTTGTAAAATGTGTTTTTCCAGTTTTGTCTTGGGTTTACCAATTTGCTTTTAAATCTCTTAGGAGATATTCAATAAACATTGATTTAAGCACTTGTTACATATTAATTGCTGGGGATGCTGGGGTTATATCAGGGAGCTAGAGAAGCAAGGGAAGATAGTAAACAAACAGTACCACAATTCGTTATTTAATTTTAGTAACTGTTATGAAGGATCTATACAAGAGCTTCAGAGCATATAAAAGGGGATTGATCTACTCTGCACATTGTGGAGGCTTTGCAAGCAGATATATTTAAGCTGAAATTAAAAGGGTGAGAAGTTAGCCACAATATTATCATTCATATGTGTAATATGGTACGAGTGCTCCAAAACCTCAAGGTGAATAGGTGTTACACTTCTGTCTGTATCAGATTAAACTCCAGCTCTGGACGCTACCTGCCTAGATTGGTTAGAAACTGGTTATCAGTTCTGAGGGGTAAGGGTTCTGGTTTTTCACTAGGACTATATAGGATCATCTGTCTCTAAAACTGCTATCGGGCCTCATGCCCATATGGTACCCCTAAGCCTCTGGTCTGGGGACTTGGCTGGTACAGGAGGAAGAGAAGTCCAGTCGTTCTACAAAGTCCAGTGGAAGGAGCCTTTCATAAAGGTGGGGGAGCTTTACAGGACCCACATGACCACTTCCCTCAGAGGTTTTATACATGCCCCTGCTCTGTTCCTGCTGTTTTTTATATGATTAATTAGGCTTAAAAATATTTCCAAAAATATTTCCAAAAATATTACCCTGAGCCATTTGGGGTATGTTATATGGGAACTCATATCAATTCAGAAATCAAGTGCTATATGATTCCACCTATATTAAGTACCTACAGTAGGCTGTGGGTTTAATCCCCAGTTGAGACATGTATGGGAGGCAAGGAGTATCTCTCTCTCTCTCTCTCCCTCCCTCCCTCTCTCCCTCCCTCTTTAAAATCATTTTTTAAAAAATTTACCATGTATAGAAGTTACCCATTTGACTCTTTACCAAACAATCATAGATTTTCTGAAATTTGTACCAATCTTTTCAGAGTTACAACCATGAAAATACAAATGAATACAAAATAATAAATTTAAAAAAGAGCTATATATCCTCTTATAAGTCTATGAGACAAGATTTATGTAAACTGCCTTCTTACTTTGTTTCTTTCGATATGATGAAGTAAATTCAGGTCCGTAGACTCGGATATTCCACCATGCATGATCAAGATCTCATCATCAATGATTGTACCAAGTGGCAGCCAGGCAAACACTTCTTCCAAGACTTGCAAGATTTTTTCCCCATGTATCTGTAAGTAAGAGCTTGAATAAGACTCATTTTTTCTGATGGGTTCAAGTTTATTGAACAGTTTCAAAGGAGGGACATAAAGCAAAACAGTTTTCATGACACCTAAAGGAAGTCAGCTCGGAGTGACTAACACACTAGCATCCATTCATCATGTCTTTTTCTTCTGTATTTTTGAGACTGTCCCTTCCAGGACTAGCTAATTCTCAGCGATAGTAAATGACTTGCCCGTCATATGCAGGCCAACCAATCAAAAGCCGACACCCCCAACCGCCTCCTTTATGGGGCTGAAATTACTCAAAACTAGCCAATCCTAAATCTGCTTGCACTGCTTTCCCCGTTCCTTCCCAGGGAAAACACAATAAACACACTCTCGCTCTCAATCCCTCTGCTTTCGCCTAACCTTGGTGCTTCCCCATGTTCCTCCCCCCCCCCCCAACCCTGCCAATGTGATGTGCTGTGCCTCCTGTTTCCTGGTAACTTATTAAAAGCCTTTTCCTTTAGGACAGCTATGTTCTTGTCTGCATGTTTTACCACACCCGAGTAAAACAAATCCCAGGTACCTTAACAACAATGGAATATGTTTGCATCTATGCTGAAATTTACAAAAGTCACATTGAAAAAGCTTGCTTTAGTCCAGGGAGAAAATTAAGCCTCTGCCATGGCTAGGGCTTCCTGCTGTGCTTTTGTTCATACAGATTCTCACTAGTTCACCCATAACTCTTCCTGAAGGCTGTTTTTTCACTTCTGTGTATAGACAGCAAAAAAAAAAATGTTTTTAAAGTATGAGTCTTACCTTATATTTACTCAAGACTTCTTTTGTAAAGCCATACCTGGAAAAAAAGGGGGGAGGGGAGTTAAAACTATTGAATAAAACTATTGAATTAAATATTGGTAACTTCTACTTACGTGAGCCATGCAAAAAGGGGAGGCCTTGACATCCCACTATCACAAACGTCAGCAACTTAAAAAACTAGACTTCAGTTGGAACGGATTATTATTTACCCAGATGTCTGCTAAGCATGATGGGAAAGAACAAAAGCAGCCAAAACTTGTATGCCTCTACTCAAGGAGCTTGTAGTAGAGTTGGGGAAAGAAGATAAAATTTCGTGAAACAATCACGAGCAACTTTAAAAATATGTGGTAAGCATGGTTTGTGTCACTGCTTCAAGGACTCAGAGAAGAGTGCTGTGGCAGATGGAGAAAGCTGTGTGGGAGAATGCTTTTAGTTTAAATAGAATTTCTCAGACCACCTATATCTTACAGTAAACGAATGATATGGAGAGAAGAAAGACTGAAGACCAAGAGAAACCTAGAAAATAAACAAGTTGGCTCTTTATAGTCTCTCGGATATACTTCATGTTATGTATTAAAGGTTTTAATAGAAAGTGTCAGGAATTTTAGAGCCTGAATAACAGTCACTAAGGGAGATTTAATGATGGTAATTTTCTTCAGTTAGTTTTCCTTGCCTTAGCATAATAGTATACACTCTTAGTACCCAACACAGTAAAATTTGTTCACAACATACTCCAGGTTTCTATGGAAATCATATTGTCAGTCTGCTACAGTATAAGATAGCGTTTTCTGAGATTATTTCAGTCCTGTACTCACCAAAGGTTTCTATGTTATTAAATCCAATGAACACTTTGCAATCCCTATCTTTCTTGCTCTTTCTGAAACACTAAATAGTTGACTACAGAGTCCTGGAAAACTTTTTTTCTCTTGGATTGGGTGAAAGTAAACTCCCCTGGTTTTCCTCCTACCTTTCTAGCTATTGTGAATCTCCTTTGCAATGTCTCCTCTAGCTTGCCTTAAACAATTGGGAGTTCCTTCAGATTCTGTCCCTTCACTTTCTCCCTTGGCAATGTCATTCTTGTCGAAGGGTTCAGTTACTATTTACATGCCAATACTACAGGACAATATTCCAGCCCGCACTTCATTTCTGAGCTCTGGACATGTATACTCAACTTCCTACCCACAGCACCTCAAATTAGCCTTCCCCACACTGAACTCATCATTCTCTCTCATCCAACTTTTTCCTCTTTTCATGTTCCCAATATCAGTAAATGATATGTACCTCCAAACTCAAGGCAAGAACCTAGAGTCCACCCTTGATTCTCTCCTCTTTCAAGTCCCTCATACCACCAAGCATTAAATCATCGCCAAAACTCCTCTTGAATTTATCTACTCCTTTGCATCTCCATCCCCACACCCTAGTGTAAGTGAGGATCCATCATGTGCTCTTCAACTATTTCTTAATTGGTCTCCCCATATATACTGGTACTCCTCCTCATCTCCAAATCTACTCTTCCTGCTGTATTTAAAACACAACCTTATGATACTCTCCAATGAATTTTTGTTGTCCTTCGAAGAAAATCCAAATTCCTTTGCATGATCCAACCAGTTCTTATGTCTCCAACCCTATCAGACACCATCCTGTCCATTAGTCTATGCTCCTGCCCCCTGAACTTCTTTCAAGTCTAAAAAGTCTTGTCTTATGTTCTGCATAAGTTGTCTGCTCACTGTGAAACACCATGGCCTTCTCTTGATTTCCTAATTCATTCTTCATGGCTCAGACTAACACCATACTTCTGTGACAGAACCTCTGTCACCTCTCAGCCAGATTGGATCCTCCACTTTACAAATTCACAACACCTGCTCAATATGTGTCTTGCCTGCTAGATGTCAACTTAATGAGGGTAGGGACCCTGTCTCTTTCATTAAACACTGCAGCATTAAATAAATATGATTGGCTAAATTAATAAATGAAAGAATAAATGGCATGCCCAAATGAAAGTATTGAACTATATTACACATTAATGGGCCTCTGGTAATAGTCTTGGGATTGCTTTTTTCATAGTCTCAGCATTTGCTTCCATACCTAAGAATTAGAATTGAAACTCTGTACTCTGGTTAAGTGCCAAAACTGCCCAAAAGACAAAACGAATAAGTTGCTGAGCATTGATCAAGGCACCCCAAAGCCCAGGACCAAACACATGAAACACTCCATGCCTTCTGCTGCCCTAGGGCAAAACTAGCTCCTGTTTTTCATAAATCAAGAAAAAAAAGAAAAGAAAAGAAGGTGGAGGAAGAGGAGAGGGGGTAGAAGAAGAGGAGGGAGGAGGAATAAGAAGAAGGGAAAGGGGAACATCTATCACTATTGGGCCTTTCAGCAAAAACTGGTAAACCATTTAACCAATGTGTATTCTTCAAATTTCCAGTGAGTCAGACAGTTGAATGGTATGTTACAGCTGTTCTCAAATATGTTTATGAACAACTATGCCAGAAGCAATTACCGTGTCATAAAAAAATATCAGTGAAAAATACAGTACTTGTTTCTGAAACAACACGACACAAGCCAAAAGGGTAGCAACAGAGTGATTCCATCTAAGCCTGCTCATAGAACCTACAAGGACACCTCCAAACCTGGCATAACACAGCTACGCTGCCCCTGATACGGACTGTGAAGGGTGGACATGGGAGGATAAGAACATAATAGAAGGGAGAAAGAAGAACAGAAGTAGGAAAAAAAGACCGAGAGAGGACTTCAGAATAATGTATACTCATCCACTAGAAGACTGGGACTTGTAAACAGGGGTAAGAATTGAGATTGCCCTCATCCCTACTTCTCTATACTCACCTCTAACTCTCTGCTAGGAACTAAACATGATGGAATTTTATAAAATGGGAAACAAAAGAGGAAATATAAAGGCCTAGATTACCTCATATTCATCAAAAAGTCTTCATGGTTCCCTCTGTTCAAGCACAAGTCATCGCCATAGAGAAGAAAACTCACAAAGAGGATCATTAAGATCTCAATGGAACATTTTCCTCGATCTACGAAGTCACCGTTAAAAACATACGGGTTATACCCTGAGGGGAGGCCATTCTGTGGAAGGAAGAGAGGGGAAAAACAAGCAATTACAAAAATATACTTTTACTTTGTGCTTAATGTCGCTGTGGCCATGGAGAAAAGCTGAGCTGCCTCTTTCAGTTGAGAAAATTTGCTCAGTTGCTTGAGTCAGTTTCACTCTTCCAGGGCAGGCATCTCCTGCAAGGGACCCTGAAAGTGAAGAATTAGCTTGGGGCAGGAAGTTATCAGGGGATGGGGATTGTTCACTCTACCCACCATCTTCTCTGAGTTTTCTTTAAAAGAGAAAATGGCTACTTTCTTCTCATCATTTTCCCTGTAAAATGAAGGGGGAAAACTTCTAATGGGCCCCGTGTTTAACTTCTCCGGGCTTTGTGTGATTGCCCCAAATTGCAAAAGGCAGATGACACTATATCCCCCCTCCCCAGATCAAATGGAGATCAAATGACAATGGATATGAAAGTGCCCGGGAATGTATAAGGCACTGATAATTGTATGTAAGGCTGATGCACCAGTACACTCTGATACAATCACACTATTGATAGCCAGTGTGTGTTCTCCCTGCTCACTGACCAGACCATATTAACTGTTAAATATTTTGATGATCACTCCTGGGTATGAGATAATACCTTTAAACACAGTGTTAGCATGGCAAATAACTGGGATCGGGACAATATACTTGAAAACAAGTATTCGCAAAGATATGTGCACCCCTATATTCATTGCAGCATTATTCACGGTGGCCAAGACGTGGAGACAACGAAAGTGTCCTGCGATAGAGGTCTGGATAAAGAAGATGTGGTACAGATACACAATGGAGTATACTCAGCCATAAGAAAGGATGAAATAGTGCCATCTGCAACAACATGGATGAACCTTGAGAATATTATGCTAAGTGACATAAGTCTGTCAGAAAAAGCTAAGAACCATACGATTTCACTCACGTGGGACATAAAACTGAACCTCATGGGCACAAACAGCAGTGTGGTGGTTGCCGGCGGGAAGGTGCGGGGTGGGGGAGGGGAAGAGGGTCCTAATATATGGTAAAGGAAGATTTGACTTTGGGTGATGGGTACACAGTGCAATATACAGACCTTGTAACATAGAAATCCACACCTGAAACCTTCATGCTCATATTAACCAATGTCACCCAAATACATTTTATTTTTTTAAAAAAGTTAATTCTTGATATTAAAATTTTAAATATCAGAGCTAAGTAAAAAAAAGAATGGTTGGAAAATATATTATTTACCATAAAGAGCAAGCAGATAAAAAAATCTCTCACAAGAATAAAAAGGAAAATGATGAAAATAAAGAATAAAAGATTAGAATTCAGAGCCAAGACAACTAATATGGCAATAATAATAAGCATTCCAGAATCAGGAAAAAGGAACAGATGGAGAAGAGGCAATAATTACATAAACAAGAGGAAATTTTCTATGTTTAAAAAGAGATTTCCACCAGAAGTTTGAAAGATATCATGATTTCTGTGTACAACTGATAGAGAAATATATCCTATTACTTGGTAAAAGTCTTAGAAGCTGCCAGACAGAAAGAATAAATGACAAAGGGAAAAAACTCATCCAGGCATCAGAATCCTCGCCTGTAGTAGTAGGAGGTAGAAAATAGAATTAAAACTACAAATTAAAAGGAGAAAAAGACTAAGCTAAGATCATTAACTTCTGAGAGGGATAGAAAATATTTGCATATGTGTCAAATATCAAATACCACCAACAATATAAATATTATTAGGGGTGGAAGAAAGACATGTGAATATGTAGTAATCTAATACTACAACAAATGAACACATATTGGTTGCTTTTTATGTAATAGAGACAGTTTTAGGTGCTAGAAACACAGAAATAAACAATAAAAAGTCCCTCCATTCAAAGAAAATAGCACCTATATGTCCCATAGAGGAAAACACTCAAGAAAATATTCAGCAATAATAATAAAAAGTCCTGAAGTTGGGGAAAGAGCAAGAGGAACAAATACAGACATGTAAAATGAACCTTGAAATGTATAAATATAAATCAATAGTGAAAATGTGAAACTTGCATTTAAATACTAAGCAAGGATTATAGAAACAGAAAAGACATACTATGAAGGAAAACCTAATAATGGGTAAGAACTAAAAGTATGGCATGAGCAATAGTTTGTACTTAGAGAGGGCAGGGGTGGTGAAGGAAGAAAAGCAAAATGCTCTACAAATCCCATCTGAATGTGGGACATACATAGAAAAGTGTGAAATAAATACATTTATCCTATTGGAGGAGAGAGAGAATAATTGTGGAAAAATAAAGTTATGGTTATTTGAGAAACACATACACATTATTAATTAAAAATGTCAGGTATGGAAAGAAACTCAACAGTAAATGGGAAAGCACAGCAAAACTGCCAAAGAAAACAACAATAAAAAAGGGAAACTTCAATATAACAGCAGAAAGAAAAATAAAAGGATGAAAACAAGCTAAATAGTAGAATAGAAGAAAAATTTAAAAAAAATACTTGTTTTACTAATAGTGAATGGATTAAATTCTACCTTTACACTACTAAGATTACCAGACCACATGAAAACATAAAACTCAGGAATACATATGGTTTGTGAGAAAGGAAAGTTGAAAGTAAGGTAAATGTAACAAAGAGAAAGTAAAAATTGAAATAAAAATACCAAACAAAGCGGAATTTAAAGTACTAAACAATATCACAAATCAACATTACATCATATTAAGAGATACTTTATGAAGAACATACAATTCATGAATTTATATTCAATACAAAAAGGAACAAGTTTTTGCTTCATGTATTTGGCTATTATAAATGCAAGAAGAAATTATTTAAAAATATAAACATAACAAAATATTCAGATTGAATTATTGGTTTAAAATAATATAGAGAAATTCCTACTATGTAGCTGTAAGAAAAAAGGATATCTTACCCTTTGAGACAGCATGGATAGACCTGGAGACTATTACGTTAAGTGAAATAAACCAATCAAAGAAAGACAAATACTAGTATCACATGATCTCACTTATTTGTGGAATCTAATGAACAAAATGAACTGACCAACAAAATAAGACTTGAGGCACAGAGGCATGGAACAGACTGACGTATTTTGGTGTGTGTGTGGAGGGGAGGGGGCAGAAGAGATAAACCAAAGAACTTATATACTTACTAGGGGCCCAGCGTGTGGATTCGTGCACCAGTGGGGTCCCTTGGCCTGGCCTGCACCCTCTCACAATCCAGGACTCCAGAGGGGATGTCAGAGAGCCAGTTTCAGCCTGATCCATGCAGGCCAGGCCGAGGGACCCCACCAGTGCATGGATTTATGCACTGGGCAGTTTCAGCTTACTCTTTGCAGGCTAGGTGGAGGGACCACACCGGTAGATGAATCCGTGCGCCAGGCCTCTAATATGCATATAAGATCTTTGGTTAATCTCTTCCCGCCCTCCTCCCTTCCCACTGCTCTCTGAGATTTATCAGTCTGTTTCATGTTTCCATGCCTGTGGCTTCTGCTTCTGCATTGAGTGTCTGCCCTCCTGGTGGTCAGGGTGCATCATAGCTACCAGCCAGTCAGCCAGTCAACCAGTCAGCCAGTCACTTAGGTTTTTTTATATATAGATATGCATTGGACATAGAAAATAGGGCAGTGAAGGCCTGGGTGGGGGGTAGAGGCTGGGCAGAGGAGATAAAGGGGGGGAATGGGGGAATATCTGTAATACTGTCCATAATTTAAAAGTATTAATAATAATATACACAAATATTTTGACATTCCCTTTATTTTTTAAATTATTTTTTATTTATTTCAGAGAGGACGGGAAAGGGAGAGAGAGGAAAAAAAGACATCAATGAGAATCATTGATCAGCTGCTTCATGCATGCCCTACATTGGGAATTGAGCCTACAACCTGGGCATGTGCCCTGACCAGGAATCAAACTGTGACCTCCTGGTTCATAGATCAACACTCAACCACCGAGCTACGCCATCTGGGCAACACTCCCTTTGAAAATAAAGCCCAATTTGCCATCTCTTGAATGTAGACTGGACTTAATGTTTTGCTTCTAACAAATAGGGGGAAAAGCAGAAGTGATGGTGTGCAACTTTGGAGACTTAAGTTAAAAAGGGCACTGCAGCTTTCTGTCTGCTTTCTCTATCTTAGATTATGAACTCTGGGGACTGCTGCACCACGAGACTACTCAGGAACCTTATGGAATGGCCCATAGAGCTGATCTGCCAATAGCCAGAAAAGAACTGGATTATTGTGCCCCTAGCCATGTGAGTTAGTAAACTTGGAAATCAGTCCTCCAGCCCTGTCAACCTTTCAAATGACTGTGTCTTCTTATGAGAGACCTTACGCCAGAACCACCCCACTAAACTGCACTCAGATTTCTGGCCCACAGAAATTGTGAGATAAATGTTTATAGATTTAAGCCACCAAGTGTTGAAGTAATTTATTACACAGCAATATGTAACATGCATATTTGGATAGATATAATAAATATATATGGAAAAATTAGTATATAAACAATGGACTTAATAGGTGGAAATATGAAGAAGTTTGAATTCTATAAATAGAGAATATAATTAATTTTCCTTTGTCTATACAGCAGCATGTACTTGATTTTGAAGAAATCCTTGATTTAAAATGAGAAACATTTTATAGGATATATTCTCATATCATAATCCAATAAAATTTGAAAAAATAAAAATGTTGTTCAAAAAATTTGAGCTCCTTAAATTTTTAAGATCCTAAATTAAAAATTGTAGTCTTGATAACCATTGAATTAAGAGGAAATTAAAAGCAATATCACAAGTTCAATAGAAGGCTCAGTCATAACTAAAATTAAAAAAAGGTGTGGTCTTAAATACCTTCATTCATACAAAAGATGCACATGAAAGACGGTATTCATCTTTTAAAAATTAGAATGTAACAATAAAATCAATAAAATAAAGATAAAAGATAAAATTAATAAAATAGAACACAAAAAGAAAAAATACAGGGATGGGCAAAAGTGGGTTCACAGTTGTAATACAATAATAAATAAATATTAATACAAGAATAAACTATGTATTTAGCATATTCACAACTAAAACCCTACTTTTGCCAATCCTGTATATAAACCAAACCCATAGGGTGATTCTTCGAAAAATCAGTAACATGAATAAAACTGATAAATTCATTATGAGCCTGACTTATGCTAAGTGAAAATAGAGAGAATGAATATAAAAGATTAAAGATCAGAAAAAAGACATAAAAAATATGGAGATATAAATAAAAGTATTACATGCAAGTAAAATATATAATATCCACATCCATGGCAGTGTACTTTCACAATCCATAAAAAATGGAGGATTTCCTTGAACATTAGAAACTGCCAAATCTAATAAAAAAGAAGTAGAAAACTTATAGTGAATTGGCTCCATATGGCTTTATAGCAGAGCTCTATCTCAGTTTTCAAGAGAAAATAGTTTTTAAAATCCTTTTCTGAGGATATTTTTAATTGATTTTAGAGAGAGAGGAAAAGAGAGAAAGATAGAAGGGAGGGAGGGAAGAAGGGAGAGAGGAAAATAGGTAGATAGGTGTATAGATAAACAAATAGAGATAGATAGATAGATAGATAGATAGATAGATAGATAGATGATAGAGATAGACAGACAGACAGATAGATAGAAACACTGTTCACTTGCCTCTGGTAAGCACCCCAAACTGAGGATCAAACTGGCAACCTAGTTATATGCCCTGAGATGAATCAAATCCACCACCTTTTGGTGGTGCACAGTATGATGCTCAACCAACTTAGCCACGCAGCTGGGCAAATAGTTCTAATGTTATTTAAATCAATGCTTCCCTTCCTTGGTTGCAGATTAAGATCTCTTGCGGAGCTTTTAAACATACCTAGGTGTCCATCAGAATTTCTGGGAGTGGGACTAAGGTATTAGTATTTTTCTCCCAATTCCTTGGGTGATTACAATGTATAATCGAGTTTGAGAGCCAGGGATGTAAGTTCCAAACTATAGAAAAAGATGAAAA
The DNA here is from genome assembly GCA_011751065.1 of Lasiurus cinereus. Taxonomy (NCBI): domain Eukaryota; kingdom Metazoa; phylum Chordata; class Mammalia; order Chiroptera; family Vespertilionidae; genus Lasiurus; species Lasiurus cinereus. The sequence goes on along the minus strand of JAAGEH010000411.1, from coordinate 4,395,512 downwards.
TCCAGCTCACTTCATAAAACTATAATATCAAAATTTGAGAAAAGCATTCAACTGTCTAAAGTTAGACTATTATTAGAGGCCTGGTGCATGAAATTCGTGCAAAGGGGGGGGATGTCCCTAGGCCCAGCCTGCACCCTCTTGCAATCCAGGACCCCTCGGGAGATGTCTGACTGCTAAAACTGACATCTCTCGCACAATCCAGAACTGCTGGTTCCTAACTGTTCACTTGTCTGCCTGCCTGATCACCCCTAACCACTCTGCATGCCTGCCTGATCACCCCTAACCACTCTGCCTACCTGCCTGATAACCCCTAACTGCTCACCTGCCTGCCCGATTGCCCCTAACTGCCTCGGCACCTGCTGCCACAGCTTCATCCAGAGGACGTTTGGCTATTCAGTCTAATTAGCATATTAGTTTTTTATTATTATAGATATTTAGATGGTAAACAGGTTTTCAACTGTGATGAAAAATTTTCTTGTATTACAAGTTACTCATCTCCAGTTAAACTTTGTTTATAGGTATTTTATTTCTACTGTGAGCAAAGAATAATGAATTTCTTTAATCAAACCTAATTTTAAGTCAAAAATAATAATGGTCAGCTGGGCCATCTACCTTATACAGCATGCTTGACACCCAATGAGTTTTTAACATTTTCAAACAGTCACACATGTCAAAAGACTGTGATTTGTGATCATGAAGGCCACTCAATAGAATATATCAGTCTCTGGAAGTGATTCTAAAAGGAGTTCTAAATGTGTATACATGCTGAGCCTCTTAAGTCAACCGCTTCAAAGAAGACAAGACTCATTTGGATGTATAAGGTCTGTCTGCCCTGTTGGTTCAGGATTAGACATATTACTTTATATAGTCTGAGTAAGAAATGTTTTAGTCTTAGAATAATACAGGAACTGGAAAATAGATAAGAGGATGAGGAGCTAAGTCCCCTGGGACATAAGTCTGTAAAGTCTAGAACATTTAGGCTTTGAATTACTGAGATTTCTCTGGGTTTCCTTCAAAGAAGCAAAACCTGCTGCTATACCCCATCCTTCACTCAGTTCCAGCAGACCAAACTCCCTGGATTATTCTGCTGCTGATATACAATAAACCATTTATGACACGGAAATGAAGTTGACAAATATAGAAAACTCAGGGTAACCACAATTCTGAACAGCATTCAGATGACCTTCAGGGGGGAAAACAGCAGACTACAATTAATTAATTTGAGTAAAGATAAAAATGTTTCCCTATATTGTCATTGGTTTTCTACTGGAGCATTTTAAAATAGACATCTACAAGGTATCCCAACTTATGTGGACATTTTTGTGCACATCATACAATAACTTTTGTACCTCACCTCCACGATATTTTAATTTTATATTTTCTGAACCCTATTTTAGAGCTCTGTTCTTTTGATTGCAACATACTGCCTTAATCTGAAAAAGAGCATAATGGACTACTGTGGCAGTGTGAAGCATATCAGTGATAGAGAGAAAAGAAAATATTTAATGAACTTCTCAACTGAAAAATCACAGGCATCGGGGGTGGAGAGAGAAAGAAAACAAACACCAAGATGGCAACGCTTCCAATGGACAGCATAAGTGTAACACCCACAGGGTTAAGAGTTAATTAGCTTCTCTCTGTCCATGTGCATCTCTTTTTCAGCTTCGGGAGGTCTCCATTCACAGCATGAATTTAACAAAATAATTTGTCAATACTTGATCTAAAATTTCAAGCTTTGTTTCCAGTGAGGAAAAATGTCTTGCAATGTTAGCAAGGCTAACTAAGGCTCCGAATGAAGTATTTCATATTGGTCATTCTAATTAAGCAAAAGTGGCTGATTTAAATTAACTTGTTCAGAAAATAAAATCGAAAAATATGACCTAACCAATGCTATGTAAATTGGTTCACTTGATGATATTGGAGCCATATAAAGTCGAGATGCCTTTCAACACAGGCCTGTCATGGGTAACAGTGTGGTGCTCAGAGGAAAAAAATTCTTTTCAAACCCAGATAGGATTCTGACCTGAAAATGTCTGGCTTACTGAAAAGGTGCTAAATGGTATAATTTTTAAGGATAACCAAATATTGTAATCCTCACCTAAGGATATTTTTTCATTGATTTTTAGAGAGAATGGGAGGGAGAGAAACAGAGAGAAACATTGATGGGAGAGAGACACATCAATTGGTTGCCTCCCACAAACACCCCAATCGAGCCTGCAACTGAGGTATGTGCCCTGAACTGGAATCGAACCCAGGATCTTTCAGTCCATGGGCCAATGCTCTATCCACTGAGCCAAACCAGCAGGACAACCAAATATTAAAGAAACCAAGATCTTAAAACGGGTGCCCAAAAGAAGCTGGTGCTGGCAGCTGGGGAAAGGAAGGCCTACTTTTGCACAAATTTTGTGTATCGGGCCTATAGTCCATATATGTAAAAGGCTAAGTGACCGACCGTTCATCCATCTGTCCGTCCAACCAACTGGTACATATGACGCACACTGGCAATTTAAAAATAAATGTTGACTCACGCATGCGCAATACATATAAAGCTCTCGCTGGTGCCGATTGCATGCATGTTTTGATCTGTCATTGTCAATCATGAATTTGGTGTTTTTGTTAACATTCTGAAGCTGAAAGAAAGCAGCAGCATCAACAGAATATGTCTGAAGACCAACTATTGGCACAATGTACCTCTGAAGCCAAAAGACACTGGCATCATCGCCAGAATGCATTAAGAGTGTTTTTACTGTTAATGTGGTATGTAGGGAGATATTAGAATAAGTTTAATCAATTTGAGTCATTGTTTTTATCAATGTTGTTTTTATATCATGTTTTTGTTGTTTTTATATTATGTTTTTATATCATGTCTTTATTGTTGTTATATATATTTATATATTATCTTCATATACATTTTACTAATTTTCTTTCACCTCTAACTTCTATTACAGAGAAAGGGCAAATAGCAATATTAAAATATTTCTTCTAATTAATTTCCTTTCAGTGTGCATGAATCCATGCACTGGGCCAGTAGTATATGAATAAAATCTTTTCCAATCCTCCAAAACTTTCCTTCATTACTTAGGCAATGACTAAAATTATTTGATTGTCTTAAATGTCACCTCCTCTAGGAAGTCTCCCATGAGGTTAGGTGCCCCTCCAATGTGCTCCCTTGGGGTCTCGTGCTAATCCAATTATAACTCATCCCACCCTGAATTGTCCTGTTATTTTATTAGCTGACCTTCCTTCACTAAAGTGTGATATCTTTGGAGCCAAAAACTGTGTTTCAGTCACACTGTATCACCAACTTTTAGCAGAATACCTCATTCATAATAAGCATTTAATACATATACATAAAATGAATGAACTTCATAATCATCTATGTATCATTCCACAGTTTATATAGTACCTTGAACACTGTAGGAACCAGAAAGAAGTTTACTGAATAAATAAATTAGTAGATAGATTCAATTTAACATGTTTGGATAACAACTGAAGTCTTAAACTAAACCAACCACTTGAATGAAAAGAGTAATATGACTTGGCTGGTGTGGATCACTGGTTGAATGTCTATTTATGAACACATTTTGATTCCTGGTCAGGACATATACCTGGGTTGTGGGCTCAATCCCCAGTAGGGGGCATGTAGGAGGCAGCTAATCAATGATTCTCTCATCATTGATGTTTCTCTTTTTCTCTCTCCCTTCCTCTCTGAAATAAGTGTATGTGTGTGTGTGTGTGTGTGTGTGTGTGTGTGTGTATAATATATATAATTTTTGTTAAGTAATGTGGTGAGGCATCTCAGGGGAACCTTACATTATAACTCTTGCTCTCAGGCTATGCCCTTGGTTGGCCTTGGACAGGCCCCAGTCCTGCAGCCTACTGATCCTATTTATATATATAAAAGCCTAAGCACTGAGCTGGCCAACCAGTCAGTAGCTATGATGCGCACTGACCACCAGGGGGCAGATGCTCAATGCAGAGAGGAGGGAACCCGATTCCAGGGGGATGTCACCCGAGAACCGTCCTTTTGCAATCCAGGACCCCTTGGGGGGTGTCAGAGAGCCAGTTTCAGCCTGATCCCCACAGGCCAGGCCAAGGGACCCCACTGGTGCACAGAACCGGGCCTCTAATACTGTATAAAAGAACTGACAAAGAAGAAATTGTCTAGCAAAAACACCAACAGAAAGGTAACATTTTTCCTGATTTCAAAGCCTGAGGTTTTCCTGATTTCTACTTTGGGTTGATAGACAGAATCCGTTAGTGGGAGCTTAATATAAACCTGGTCATTTGTAGCTCCAAGAATCTCCAACAGGATGTAGTTTGCCAAACTATTCTCTATCATTCAAGTTCAACCAGAACTTGAATAAGCTAAAAATAATTTTTATAAATAAAATTAAGATAGGTTCATAATGTTAAATTAAATAAGGATTAAAGCATGGTCCCTAGCTTCTTCTAAACAGAAGACAGCTAGCCCATGGCTTACAGTGAGGCAGCTCAATCCTGCAAGCTCCTATGAATGAGCCAGAGGAAAGCCCTCCATGCAGGGCATTACCAGTAATCAGGCTTGAGCATGCTGTGGATGCAGCATTATCACAGTGAGAACCAGCCACCATCAAAGGAGCTCTACCATTTCCTGAAGCAATCAAGAGATTGCTTACGACCTGTTGTAATCCCTTCACAGGCGACCTTTGTATTTGATGCCAAAAGAGAAATCCACCCCTCCCCACCTTTTTCTTCATTTTAAGATGTTCTTCCTTTCCTCCTCATTTACTTTCCTGGCCCATAAATCTTATCTCAATGAATCTTTCTTTTTTTAATGTCCGCGAAGGCCCAGTAATGATACTTACTCATACTGTAAGCATTGCTGAAATGAATTTTCCAGATCACTGAAGCGTACTCCTTTAAAAGCTAGACTACATTTTCAAATTACTTGAACCATTTTGGCTGGGAATTTTTGAAATGTGCATTTGTTTCTTTACTCCTTAACAAAGTATACGCCGTAGAACTTGAAAGCTTCTTGACCATGCAGACACATCAAACTGAGCATGCCCTGAGGCCCTCTGAGAACTACAGAACACTCTGCCCCCTCTATACACACAGCCCCAGATCCCTGAAGATTACTGCTTCATAGCCCGCCTCGTTTTTAGAGTTCTAGATCTCCTCTTACTGTGAGGAACGTAATTTACTTTTCTTCACTGTCACTGAATCTCACCTTCACCTTTCCCCTCCTACTCTCTAATCTGTTGGGGGGTGGGGAAGCCAGACTGGCAAACTTGCAGAAAATTGTCACATAAGCTTTTACTGATGATATATGTTCCCTGGTCTTTGAGTAAGGGTCTTACCTGTGAGTAAGGTACATGGGACAAGAATTTCAAGAGCTCAGAGACACTTTTTACTTAATTCTGGGTTTCCGTGGAAGTGATAAGTAGATGAGTTTGATCTCAGGGTGTCTGATCAATGATTCACTGGCATTTGTATTCATGTATAAACACTGTTTTCCGAACAGCTTGTGTTCATGATTTTAGGAAGCACTATAATGATGATAGGTGGCAGATTATATAGTCTATACTCTGCCACCTATCATCATTCTTCATTTAAACTTCAGATTAAAAAATGAGAAAGAAAAAGGCAAAACACTGACTTTTACAAGTTAGAGGTCATCCAATAGCACAGTTTTCTGAGACATCTCTGGCCTGCCCTTATCTTTCTCAGCCCTTAACTTGGGACACTCATTGCCTGGAAGCTAAGAGACTCGCCACCATCATAAGCACACCAGGTCATTCTCCCTTCTCAGACACCATTAACCGCACCATCTTTTCAATTTCTTAAAGTGGAACCTTGCTGTCATCAAGGCCTCTTTCCTCACTTTCCCCTTTTAAATCAGGCAATTTCAAGATTCTGGTGCATGGGTTTTTTTCCATGTCCAAGATGCATTTTACCTGCTTCTCACTAAAGCCTGTAAAATCCTAATACATGGCTCTTGCAGACTTCTGCTTTCCAAACAAGCCTCTCACCTCCATCTACCCCAATCCATCCCAAATATAACAGTGCTCCCTCTTTCATCACTGAACTCTCCGTCTCTACTTCCTGAACACTCTCATTGGTTCGCTCTCAAAATATTTCTCGCTCTCATGTGAAAGCTATATTTTCACCTTTAGTTCTTTTTATAGTACTTCTTAACACCCACTGCCTCCTGTTGGATCTTTACATTAGCTCCTTCCAGTTATATATATTCCGTATAGTTTATCCCTGGAATTAAAGCACTATGTTGGAATTCTCTCTTTTCTCAAGTCTCCTCCAGAGGCCTTTCCCTGATCACACCTTAATATCTTCAACTACCTCTAGAGAAATTATTTTCTAAATGCCTTGAAAGTCACTTCTCCCATTTAATTTACTCAACTATTTTCCCTTTTATGTATTTCCCCAAAACCTCCAGAGCAATCATTACCAGATTTTCTTTTGTGGTTATTCCACATCACCTCTGCCCCTCCTCCTTCCTCACTTTGTGATTGTCAGCAAAACCAGGGCTGAACTTCTGAACATGTATATGGTGCCATAGAGGGTTCCACAAATGCCATTCCCCAAACTGTGCAATTCCTTGGTGTCCTCTCACCATTCTATCATTTCTACCTCTATCCCAGTTTTCTGGTTTGGAAAGTCGAATCCCCATTTCATAGTAAATAAACTCCCTTCTGCCTTCAACTCTTTCAGAGAGACTTCGCTCTGGAAATCTGGGCCTGTCTTAAAGACACCGCTGTCCTCCTGGCCCCTGCTGCCCTCCTGGAGGAAAGGATCTATTCTTCCTCAGGACGGACACCTCAGGGTCAGGACTAGGGGAGGGTCGGCTTATTCCTCAGAGTCACTAAAACACCCACCCCGCTTTTTATGTTGCCAGCATCAGGTAAAAGCTTTTAGTCTTCTTTCAAGGCCCCTGACCTGTGACTACACTTCCTTCCCCTGCTCCCCATCTCTTGGTCCTGTAACACGCCTGCTTTCCACATGCTTGACCTTTTCATGGCCTCTAATCTCTTTTACTCACTTCAGCTGCCCACTTTCTGGACCTCGCTTTGGACCCATTCATCCCCGAGGACTATGCCCCTTGCAACTTCCCATCCATTCTGTTCCCTAAGGCCCTAACCCGTTAGTCTGCCCCCTGACCTCAGAGAACATACGAATCCATCAGTCCTCCTATTTCTCCCAGTTGATTGGCCCATCCTAGCTTCTCTTCCTTCCCTGCCCGGCTTGGATTCTGGGGCTGATTTCTAGACTGCTCTTTTACCACTAACCTCAGCTTCCTCCCATCAGGCCTTTGGCTGCTCTTCCTGACACCATCCCACTACCTGGGCAGCCTCCCATTTCCTGACCCCACTCTCTGGCTATCATGCTCTAGCCCAGTGGTGCTCAACCTTTCTAGTGCCGTGTGCCTTTAATACAGTTCCTCATGTTTTCTGATGCCACTGTTATGAATTGTAAAGTATCTACAGCAGCAGTTCTCAACCTGTGGGTTGCAACCTACAGGTGGAGAATCGCTGGCAGGGTTGCCTAAGACCATCGGAAAACACAGATATATACATGATGATTCATAACAGTAGCAAAATTGCAGTGATGAAGTAGCAACGAAAATAATTTTATGGTTGGGGGTCACCACAACATGAGGAACTGTATTACAGGGTTGCGGCACTAGAAAGGTTGAGGACCACTGCTCTAGATCCTTGCTTAGGCCTCCTGCATCTCAATGGAATCCCCTCCTAATGACAGCTCCATTCCTCCACTCCTGGTAGGGTCTGCTCCTTTTCCTTCCAAGCTTCCATTTTGAACAAATGACATGCCAACCTTTCATTTCTATGATAACTGAGTACTTAAATATGCTTTTGGATATTTGTTATTTCATTCATAAGAAAATCTCTTCTGAGGTGGAAGCTCAAGAATATTGCAGCCAAGAGAAAAAATTAAGGTTTATGAAGTTATGTGACTTAAGCTCTCACAGTCTCCAAAGGGTAGAACTGATTGGCCACCATAATAATCAGAATATATTTTCTTCCCAGTCCATCTGAGACACCTATCCTGTGCCCAATTATTCAACCGCTACTTGTGGGGATGACACATGAATCAAAGACAGATCAAGGGATGCCACTGTGAAGGCAGAGGTCACCTCAGGGTCAGTTTCCTCCATGCAGTCATCCCAGAAGCAAACATTCAGTTGGCAACAGCTGAGTCAGAGAGACACTTGACTCCGATCCAAGAGACGCAGAGAAATCCCATGCACGCCAAGCTGCTGTGTCCTCTGTGCGCACCCCCACCATCAAAACCCCACAAATGAAGAGGAGCCTTGGCTCTGGAGGAGCAACTGAGCGCAGCAATGGCGAATCGGGCAGAGAAGAGAGCAATGTGGAACTTACTGCGGGGGACTCCCTTCGGACATAATGGGGACGCATTGGAAGAGAAGACTGGCATGTGATGCGCTCGCTTCTGAACCAAATAAAATAAAACAGACTGCCCCCCTCCCCATCCCTTGCCATCTAGACATCTAGATGTAATAAAGACCCCAGATACAATCAGGTCCAAATCCTAAGGGCTGCTCAGAGAACAATAACATGGAACAAAGCCCCAAATTACATTTTTTAAAACGTTTATGAAATATGTGTAAGAAAAACCCAAAGGATATCCCTCTACAAATCTTTCCGCTTCTTGCATAAAAGCTGCTTATTACATCTGTATTTGTACACATCCCTATGGAAATGAATATTATGTGCCCTAGGATTGCTCCCAACAAAAATGCAAATATTTAGCAAAATCATCATTTACCTTGGTGAAGATCAAAAGGAGGTCCTCTAATTTGCCATGTAAATCACCTGGAGGGCAAATGAAAAATGACTCTTCAGTAGGAAACAAGAAAATGCCCGTTTTGTTACAGAATTTTGCAAACTGAAATATTGCTAATATAGTCCAACCATGCTCGGGGCATTGGGTTTTACCCTGTGATGATATAATTCCAGGGTGCTATGGAGATTTGGTCCCCTTTCTATAGAGGACAGCATCCAATATTGCCATTATCTATTCATTCCTGCCATTTACGTAGTGTTTACCTTACCCTGGGCCGAACACTGTACTACAGGTTTACATTAATCATCTTGTTCAATCCTTATAACCACTCTAGTAGATGGACATTATTTTCATTATTCTCATTTTACAAATGAGACTCAGAGTTATCCAACTACCAAGTATCAGAGCTGGAATTTAAACCCAATTTTATCTCATTTCAAAACTAAAGCCCTCATTGATTATTCTGTAATATAATCTGAAAAGGATCAATAGTATCTATCTTGGCATTAAACACCCATGTGTTTCCTCTATACCCAGTGCATAGCAGGAACTCAATAAATACATTTAATTGCTAAATACATAGCTTCTTAAAGTCACGTTTTAAAGAATACGTTCAGGTAGTTGCATTAGAAACTTAAAAAGTATGATTAGATGGCTCACATTCTTTTGATGAGACAGTTATAAAAAATTAAAAGGAAAGCATTGCTTTATCAAACTCAGCCAACTAAGGGAAACTACTTTAATATATGAAGCCATTAATTTAAAAACAAGAGTTAAATATGAATATTTAAAAGGCCTACTTGGATAATTATTTCTAGGTAAATATTTATCTTTCATAAGCTCTGATCATAAATATTCACTCCATGTATCCAACTTAATTACCAAATAGAATTTAATTTGCAAAAAAATTTCCTCAATTTGTTTAAAAACCCACAATCAAAAATCAAACGAATATATACAACAAAATATTCCAATTATAATGGGAACGATAAAATTAAAATACTTATCACAGCATTTATTCATAAAATGACTGTAATATTAACATTAAGAGCATATTAATACTACTGTATACTTAAATCTCACACTTTCGTGTGGTCTCACTCTAAATCTAAAAAATAAAAATGGAAGGACTTTTTACTTATCAGTTAAATACATTTTTTGCTTATTTTATTTTCCTAATTGGCTTCAGGGTGACTCATCTTTCAAAGATTTGGGTAGACAGAACTTTTGAAGCTCTCATGCCAAAAATGAATTGGTTTCAGCATATTACGAGACTATAAAAACATTTTTAACTTCTACTTGGGCAGCAAACAATAAAAGCCATATCATGGAAAGATAGCTACAGAAAGGTATTTCCACTGCAAACAAAAACATGAGTGTAGAACCGGTTATGATTTATAGCATAACTGTAGACTAAAACACCTCCTATATTTCTTGTGTGTGAGTCATCCTTGCACAGGGGCTATGCTAATATTCTCTGTATCATTCCAATTTTAGTATATGTGCTGCAGAAGTGAGCATAAAACACTCCTATATTTCATGCATGTTGAGAACCATGTAGCATCTTTAGGTGTGCATATAAAATACGCATCTGGAAATTAAGATAATGGTAAAATTTCATCACAATTTTTCCCTCTCCTAATACTATCTTAAACAGAAGGTGTTTTTGAAAATATGAACCTAGTTTTAAATGTTTTTAAATAATGACCAATTTTTCTAAATTTAATGAGACTATAAAAATATAAAATAATTCCCATGCTATGGGAACCTACTGACCTTGGCTTTTCCTTTTAACAATGGTGCTATGTGGGAAAAGCCTAGAAACAAATGCCTAAGATGCAAGGATCATTAAATGAATGGAACTGTCCCATCAATCTATATTCCCTAATCTTTATCTCACGATGGAAAATGAAAAATCAATCAGAGCAGTAAATGATGTGGAGTTAGGATAGCAGTTATGTAGCTGGCTCTAACTAGAGGGCCTGATTTTAATCCTGACCCTCTCACTAACCAGCTGAGTAAGCTTGGCATGATAGACAGATGGTCTCTGTAAGAACCTCGCATTTCTTACACTGTGTGATTCCAGGATTCCATGCCCTCTAATTAATTCATTTCTTCTTCCAGATCCTTTTATCCAAAGATAAGTCACAATGGCACCTGGAGGTATACTGAAAACATGTGGGGACAGTTGTATGCACTCTGAGAGCAAAGTTAGCCCTGGCTTCATGGATAGGCATGGCTTTCTAAGTCTCATGACTTCAAATCCTTTGTTTCCATGAAAAATAAGAGTCGATCAAAACTTAACTGCAACCAGGCTGTACACACAGTCCACAAAGGGGTGCACCAAGAGTCTACCTCAGGTAACGGAGAGGCAGGGCTACTGGACCATACAGGACACTTAGCACACAAAGCTATTCTACCAACTCAGGGAAGCAGCAAAAATGTGGAGACAAAATAACAGATCACAAACAAAAGAAATGGAGGAAAACAAACAACTGGATATAGAGTTCAAAACCACAGTTATAAGGTTTTTCAAGAATTTCCTAGAAAAGATGGATAAATTTAGCGAGACCCAAGAGGAGATAAAAAGGGACCAACTAGAAATTAAACATACACTGACTGAAATAAAAAATATTATACAGAGACCTAACAGCAGACTAGAGGAAGGCAAGAATCAAGTCAAAGATTTGAAATACAAAGAAGCAGAAAATACTCACGTGGAAAAGCAAAAAGAAAAAGGTATCCAAAAATTGGAAGATAGTGTAAGGAGCCTCTGAAACAACTTTAAGCATGCCAACATCAGAATTATGGGGGTGCCAGAAGAAGAGACAGAGCAAGATACTGAAAACCTATTTGAAGAAATAATGACTTGGGCAGCAAACAATATTTGCTGGTGAAAGAAATAGACTTACAAGTCCAGGAACCACACAGAACCCCAAACAAAAGGAATCCAAAGAGGACCACACCAAGACACATCATAATTAAAATGTCAAGAGCAAAAGACAAAGAGAGAATATTAAAAGCAGCAAGAGAAAAAGTTAATTACCTACAAGATTGTCATTTGATTTCTCAACAGAAACTATGCAGGACAAATGGGAGTGGCAAGAAATATTCAAAGTGATGAATAGCAGGAACCTACAACCAAGATTACTCTACCCAGCAAGGCTATCATTCAGAATTGAAGGTCAGATAAAGAGCTTCACAGATAAGAAAAAGCTAAAGGAGTTCATCAACAGCAAACCAGTATTATATGAAATGCTAAAAGGTACTCTTTAAGAAGAAGAAAATGGTAAAGATGAAAATTATGAACAATAAATACATATCTATCAACAAGTGAATCTAAAAATCAAGTGAATAAAAAATCTGATGAACGGAATAAACTGGTGAATGTAATAGAATCAGGGGCATAGAAAGGGGTGCAGGAAGAGACTGGACAAAAATCATACACCTATGGATGAGGACAATGCGGGGGAGGTAAGGGCAGAGGGAGGGTTGAGAGCTGGGTGGAGGGCAGCTATGGGGGGACGAAGAGGAACAATTGTAATAATGTGAACAATAAAGATTTATTAAATCAAAAGAAAAAGAAAGAAAAGTAAGAGTCAGTGAAACCTTGAATAAAGGCCCCCACTGCTGAGATGCCTCATCTGCTCGGCAGAGATGTGGTGGCCTGATTGGGTTGGAATTAACCCATTGAAGATTCTTCAGAAACCTGAGTCAAGGCATGTCATGAAGTATGTGCTGCTGCATCAAGTCCCTGTCACCACTATCAGATGCGAGCAATGGAAATGGTTTCATTAGATTGTCAAACCCACTTCTACCTGCCAGAGTGAAAGAAACACGGGCTAAAACTTGATTTGGAAAATAACCATCCCTGTTTTGTAACCTAAAGGCTTAATTAGAAGTTAAGGGAGTTGCTGTGCCTTCCACGCACTCCACTGTCAGACAGTTGCAAGCATGCTGAGAGCACCAACTGTGTTGAATTTCAATGTGTACTGTTTCTTGAAGCGATATCCTGCCAGGCTGGCCTATAGGATAACACAATCTCAGTCTTGTTATTTAGAAGAACAAGGAACAGATTTCTGGGACATTCCCACCCTTCTGAAAGCTGCAGAGACCAGTTGGAGAAATCTAAAGCAGCAGCCAAAAGCTGAGAAGACTTTAATCTCCACCCTGCCTTTGGCTTTTCTCTTCCCAGCATCAGTGGCACGCTGAGGCCCACCTGGGAAAAGCGACATGGAACAAAGATAATGAGAGCTAGACAGAGGGCAAAGAACACTGATTCCACCCATGGGTGGTTTCTGTATTAAAATGCTGCCTTTATAAAAAGCCGTGGGTTCTTTAATTTCTCACATAATTAATTCCTGCCAGCTGGTATGCAAAACAAAGACAAGACAGGGAACAGTATTATCATGATAGATAACTCTATATTAACACTCTTCCCTTAACACAGTCCAATTTATGCAGTATTCAAGTGAGGCAAATGACGTGGAACCAAGAGGCTCCAAAATATTAATTTGGCAACGCTGCTCTAAAACTTACCGCAGATCGTTATCTCTTTGGTGGGACAAGTTCTTATGTGAGTAAAATTTGGCATCTGCTTCATGGCCTCCCTTGTTTCGAATAGTATCTCCAAAACATAGTAGGCATGGAGTATCTGTGAGGACAAAAGCAGAAACAGATGTGACGAACTAGGAAGAAAGGCACGACTGAATAGAAAGCTATAAAGGTGGAGCATATGAACACAGTTCAGGTAGCTGTATTTCAGGACCATCTCTAAATTAGTCTCAAATAGATGATTCCAACACAGCATCTGGCAATATAATCATCCGTCACTAGAGATTTGTAAATTGACTGAATGAATGGTGCCTGGGACATTTCTACTCCCATGCTCTTAATTGACATCACCCGTTTATGGAACATTTCTGATTATTCTTGGTCAGTAAATTCCAAGAGAAGCGATGGGAAAAATAGGAGACTCCTTTGCCCTAAGGAAGTGTGCAAAGAAATAAATAGAAAGGAGGGTGAGGACAGAGAATGGGAATGAGAAGTAGAGAGACTGGTGAATAGGGGCTGCTTTGCATTTATCTGGAACATCCTGCCAGCTAGGATGGAAAGTAGGTGCTGGGTTCTGAGAGATCTCCAAAGGAAGCCAGGCGTCCCATGTGTGGCTCCACTGTTGGTACACAGATTGTGTGAGTTTGCAGAACAGCGAGCATATTTATGTTGTACAAGTCTAAGTACAAAACCCCAAATAAACCATTTGGATTCTCTCCTATTATGACTATTCATTCCATTGCTCTCCTCCAATTCAATCCTTGATGACATCATTGTTTTGGACAGATTTACTCTGTTTTCTCCTCTGGGGTTTTGTTTGTTTTAAATCCAGAGTGTTGTTCTCCCTTTTTTTAATTATAAAATATTCCAAATACATAAGCCAAAGAGTAATACAGCCAATAAAAATTTAATAGATGTTAACACCACTTTATGGGTCAGGACTATTGGCAGTCCTAATGTAATAAGCCACTAGTCCCACAATATTAGGACTGCCAATAGTCCACTTGAAATGGGGCTAGTTGAAATTGAGATGTGCTATAGGCACAAAATACATACCAGATTTCAAAGGCTTAGCATGAAAAAAAAGCTAAATGTTTCATTAAAAACTTTTAACATCTTAAAATAATTATATATGCTGGATTAAATGAAATATATTATTAAAATTATTTTTTCCTGTTTCTTTTGACCTTTTTAATGGGACTACTAGAAAATTTTAAAATATTTATGTGACTCACATGAAATTTCTATTAGACAGCACTCGTTCAGATTACTGAAGGCTGAGAGAGGGGCCATATCTACATATTGTTCAGTTACTGCTCTGGGTATGGAATTCAGGATATATGGAACCCTTTGGAACAATCATGACTCATGGTATCCTGCAATTTCCATCTCCCTAATTACTAAAATAATAAAACTGTTTTCTATCCCAGACCCCAAAAACCTATGATTTAAGTTTGGAGAATTTTCATTATTAATTTTGTCCAAAGACAGGAATCAGTATTTGAAGTAATGCGAGAATTAGGAGGAAAGGGAAGGACCCCTGGATGTTGATTAGAGGGAGAGACCCATCTTTCCTGTCTATCCAAGAACTAGCAGACTACTAAGGACTTTGCCCACAAAAGAATTCTAAATTCTCAGTTTTCTTTCATGAATCTTATATCCTCCAGTCCCTAGTTAATATTTGTATTAAGTTCTAGAGATGGTATATGAAAACTTGGAGAAATCACTTGAGGCTTATTTTCTTGCAGAGAGGATTTAGATTTTCTTTTGCCATGTGGCTGGGAGCACTAGCTGTCTAAGATGATATTTCGATCTATTTCAGGAATTAGAGGATTCAAAACTTTGCTGCAATGCCTAGTCTATTTCTAGTTTACTCTTAATCCTAAGGTATGTATTAGTGTCCTACCTGAGAATGAGAGTTTTGGGGTAATGGTAGAGAAAATAATGGAGTAGGTAGCTCCAAAGCCAATCCCTTCACATAAACACTTTTAAAAATATCAAGAAAAAAACAAACCTGTCATAATCAACTTTGTCAGAGCTCCGGAAAATAGTCAAAATTTATAACTACCAAGCAAAGGTTAAATCAGGGAAAGGCAACCTAAAAATGGCTCAGTGCAAGCAGGATGTAAAGGCTAAGACAAATCTGTAAACAGCCTGGCCAAGCAGTGAAGGGGTATAACAACATAGACCTTCTGGGCAAAGGCTGGGTTTTTCTTTTTTCTTCTCTTTCCTTTTTTCTTTCTTTTTTTTTTTTAGTAGCTCCTGGGGTTCAAGGAGATTCTGTCAAAACATTAGCTGAACACAAGCTAAAAGAACAGAAACAGCAGAGACCTCACACACAACTATACCTAAAAAAATATCTATAGAATGCTCTACCCAATAATCACAGACTACACATTTTTTACAAGTGCACACAGAATATTCTCCAGAATAGTTCAGATGTTGGGCCACAAAGCAAGCCTCAATAGATCTTAATTTTTAATTGAATTTATTGGGCTGTCTTTCTTCAGATTGTATAAGTCTTTTGCCTCGATAAATTTTAAAAGATTGGAATCGTGCAAAATATCTTCTCTGACTATAATGAAATGAAATTAAAAATCCATAACAGAAGAAAAACTAGAAAATTCACAAATATGTGGAAATCAAATAACATTACCGTAAACAAATGATGGGTCAGAAAAATCACAAGGGAAATTAGAAGATACTCTGAGATTACCCTGACCAGGTAGCTCTGTTGGTTAGAGCATCATCCTGATGCACCAAAGTTGCAAGTTCAATCCCAGGTCAGGGCACAAGAATTAATCAATGAATGCATAAATAAGGGGAAAAACAATTCAATCTCTCTCTCTCTCTCTCTCTCTCTCTCTCTCTCTCTCTCTCTCAAATCAATAAAAGCATAAGCATGTCCTCGAGTGAGGATTTTAGAAAATAAAGAGAATTATGAAACTATCATGAACAACTGTACATAAATTAGATAACTTAGATAAAATGGGCAAAATCTTAGAAACATACAAATTACCAAAACTGACTCAAGAAGAAACAGAAAATACAGATCTAGAACAAGTAGAAATTGAATCATTAATCAAAAACCTCCTAACAAATAAAAATCCAAGACCAGGCAGCTTTATTGGTGAGCTCTGCTAAACATTTAAAGAATTAACACCAATCTTTCTCAAACTCTTGCACACACAAAAAAGGGAAACAGTTCCTAAATCATTGTATGAGGTCAGTACTATCATGATACCAAAGGTAGATATAGGCATCACAAGAAAAGAAAATGCAGACCAATATCCCTTATGAATAAAATGCAAATCCTTACAAAATACCAGTAAACCAAGTCCAACAGATTTTAAAAGAATTATACACTATAAACAAATGGAGTTTAATCCAGGAATACTAGTTCAACATGAGAAAATTAATTAATGTAATATACCATATTAATAGACAATGTGCTGCTGGCATAAGGATAGACACATACACCAATGTAATAAAATTGGGAGTCCAGCAATAAATCCATACATCTACAGCTTATTAATTTTTGACAGGCCATTCAATGAGGGGAAAAGACTCTTCAACAAAAGATTCTGGAACAACTGCATACCCACATACAAAGAATGAAGTTGGACAGAAATTAACTGGAAATGGTTCAGTGACCTAAATGTTAAGAGCTACAGCTATAAAATTTTTAGAGTAAAACATAAGGGTAAATCTTTATGACCTTGGATTTGGCAAGGGATTCTTAGATGTGACACCAAACGCACAAGAAACCAAAGAAAAAAATAGGTAAGTTGGAAATTTAGAAAATTTTTTGAATCAAAGGACATTATCAAAAAAGTGAAAAAGCCCAGCTGGTGCTGCCCAATAGTTGAACATCAACCCATGAGCCAGAAGGTCATGGTTTGAGCCCCCATCAGGGCACATGCCCAGATTGCAGGCTTGATCCCTAGTGGGGGGCATGCAGGAAGCATTCGATCAATGATTCTCCCTCATCATTGATATTTCTCTCTTCTTCTCCCTTCCTCTCTGAATACACACACACACACACACACACACATGAAAGCCAAAAGATAACCTTAAAATGGGATAAAACATTTTCAAACCATGTATCTGATAAGAGATTTGTATCTAGAATATATAAAGAACTCAGACAACTTAATAATAAATAGAGAAATAACCTGATTTTAAAGAAGGCAATGGATCTGAATAGACATTTCTTCAAAAACTCAAAACCACAAGGATACCACCCACACACAACTAAGATGGGTAAAATAAAAATAAAAGGAAACAGAAAATAATAAGTGCTGGCAGAATAATTGGAGGAAATTGAACCCTCATACATTGCTGGTTGGAATGTAAAATGGTGCAGTTGCAGAAAATGGTTTGGAAATTCCTCAAAAATGTAAACATATGATCCAGCAATTCCACTCCTCGGTAGGTATATATATACTCAAGAGAAATGAAAACATATGTTCACGCAAAAACTTATACATGAATGTACATAGCAGCACTGTTCATAATAGCCAAAAGGTAGGACAAATTCAAATGTCCATTCATTGATAAATAAAAATAGTATAGCCATACAATAGAATATTAATCAGCCATAAAAGTAAAAGAAGTAATAAAATAGGCTGAGCTATGAATGAACCTTAAAAACATTATGCTAGATGAAAGAAGTCAGACACAAAAAGCCATATATTATATGATTTCATTTGTATGAAATATCTGGAATAGACAAATACATAGAGACAGAAAGTATAATAGTGGTTGCCAGGGTTGGGGGACAAGGGAATGGTACTGGGTATAACACTTCTTTTCGGGTGATGAAAACAATCTGGAATTAGATATTGGTATTGGTTGCACAATCTTGTGAATGTATTAAAACCCACTAAGTCATATACTTTAAATGGTGAATTTTACGGTGAATTATATCTCAGAAAAAGACAAAAGAAATGCCATAAGCAATGGACAGAGAGGAGGTTTCTGTGAAACTGAGGGTACCCCTTTCAATGGGTTAAGCAAAGCACAGGGTAGCTTTCACTTGATGTGAAGGGTTTCCCCCAAGGGAATGCATTTCTGCTGAAGTGTTTTCATTCACTGATTCGACAAAGAGTCATCGAACACTTTGTGTACGGAATTAAGGCAGTATCTGCTTCCACTTACCTGCTGCTTCTTAAAGGCCTCAATCATTATACTAAGAGAGTTGGTATTGAGGGGAAACTGCAGCCGAGGGCCACTATAGGATTCGGGAACCTCTATTATCCCTATGCATTCCTGTCTGCCCCTGTCTTCCTGGGGGGCGCAACCAAACAGTCGATTCACTATGTCTGGAAAAAAACAGAAAGGGTGGCAAAAATCAACATTCCCATACTTCAATGCAATAAATACCTTCTGGAAAGTCTAGCCCATGTAAGGCACTGTGCTACATGTCATGAATGCTGTTATATCCCACTTATAACCATGAGGAATGATTTGTTCTGAAACCAGTAGGTACATGCACATGAATCACTATCATCCATTCCTGGGTGGATATTTTACCAAATCAGTGAATTCATCAGTGGGAAATAGAGGGAAAACTGATCAACCATGGTATTTTGATGCTCGGAAGCTCTAACTCTACATTTTTTTGCCCACTCTTACATCTCAGATTTTTACAAATAGTGTTGAAAACATAACAATGCATTATATTTGGTTCAAACATCTGCTACTATTCATGATCTACAGAAAATTAAACTGCAACATTTAATTTTCCCCGTTAAACACTTCAAATTTTACTTAGCTGTAATTGATTTGTCTCCCTCTTCACATAAAAACAAATTTTCTGACGTGATTTTCTTTTTCTTCTTGGTAACAAAGCAGATAAAGTAAGATGACAAACCATCGGCAGAAATTCCAAAGGCCCTCGCTCTCAGAGACGCATTCCCATTTAACATTGTCTGCACTGTTTATTTCAGTAAGTGCTGAGGTCCAGGGTCCCTTTCTTGCTAGACTGCCCATAAAATGATCAGCTCCAGACCAGAAATCCGGCCCATCAGGTAGGGAAAGATGACAGGGGATATTGGAGATTGATTGTGACAGTGATCCCAATGCTCTATCCCAAACTCTGGCCATGCCCTTTTCAATGTGAGCTTGACGATTTTATTTCCCCAGGCCTGGAAGCTGGTTCGTGACTGGTGTTGGCCAAAAGAAAGTGCTGGAAGTGTTACATACCAGTTCCAAGCCAAGGCCTCACAAGGACTTGTTTGTTTCCATGCTCTCGCGTTTGAAACCATGCCACTACTCCGAAGCCCTGGCTAGCCTACTGAAAGCTCCAACACCATGGGGAGCAGAGCTGAGGCACCCTGGCCAAGGCCGACCTAGATCAGGCACCATCCAGCAGACCTCCCGACACGAGCGAACTCCACCAAATCCCCCAAAACTGCCCAATCCAGACTGCTAAGAACAGCAGACGGGCTCGGCTAATCTGTAGACTGATGAGCTAACAGAAATGTTTATGACATGCCACTAAAACTATTGTTGTTGTTTAATACCCAGTATTATTATAGTAAACAGATAAGTGATACAGAGGACGATGACATACTTTCCAATTCATTAACACTCAACTGCTCCTTAGGTCATTAATTAGAAGTTGTCTGCAAGCACTTTCTATCATTTTGAATATTTAGAGTAGACATGTTTGTCGCCAAGACCGGTTTGGCTCAGTGGATAG